>VZRW01005026.1:0-120200 GCA_013398125.1 Aegotheles bennettii
CTGCGCTGAGGTCTCCTAACCACATATGTAGAGTTTTCCATTGGATTTCATTTTATCCTCTGATTTGAAGGGTTTAGGCTTGAATTAAGTGATACCTGGGCTTTGAGCACAGCTCCCCTTCCTAGGGTTGAATTTCAGCCTAAATGAAAAGTATGTGCATTAGGAATGCACTCCCCAAGCATGAATAAATATTCTCTGGGAGCTCCCTAACAACATACAATCTTCCAAGCAACAGGTTACTTCACCAGGATTAACAACCTGGAGGAGAAGGATTAATATAATTGCTACTCTTAACCAGAGCTGCGAAAATAATCACAATGAAGTTAAATAAAAGCTTTGAAACCTGTCAGGGGTTTGGGTTTGGGTTTCAGTTCCTGTTTTAAATTTATTTATTTATTTGTGTAAAACTTGCAGGAAGTTTCCTGATGTCAAACAGGATGTTCAAGCATTGACCTACTCCTCCTTATTTTTCTGAAAGGTTTTTAAGCTCAAGTCAAAACAGGGGGTATTTTTAGAAAGCAACATCCTAACTGCCCTCCCCTCAGCTTTGTTTCACATTTCATTCTATAGGCATAAAAGAAGAGCTTTGTCAGATGAAAGGAAAAGTCCACTTAGCCCAGTATTGTATGTTCAATAATGGTCAAAATTTGCTGCTAGGAAAGACTATAGAAACAGGACAAGTAAGTGGCAGTGTTTCTCTCCTACTCTTTCTCAGTGATCAGCAGCTCAGGGACTCCCTGAGCTAGAGGTGCTATCTTTGGGTTTAAAGCTCTTGATGGATTTTTTTCTTCCATGAAGTATTTAATAGCTTCACAAAATGCATAGTTAAGCTGTAGAAATCTGTTTTTTTGTGAATGCCAGAAGTTTACACGGGTTCAAAAAGTAAAGTGTGAAACCACATTATATTTCCACCTTCTGGATGTGCTATCAAACAAATACACCCTGACAAGAAAATCTCTTCTTAGGAGACATCATGACTTTGATACATTTTTGGTTTGTTTAGGTTTTTTTTAATCCATTTCTGGTATAAACATGTTCCACAGCAAATCTTGCAAGAAAATCACATTCCTGCCATCAGCAGCCCTGCTGAAAACGGTTTGCAGAGCTCCTCCAACCCATCCACAAGAGGGCTGTTGTCAGGGCTGGTACTTGATTAGAGCCAGATTAGATATACTACAAGGTATTTGTTCTGCTGCCCAGAAGTGGAACATCAGGAACCACTGAACTGTGACCAGTTGAATAATTTTCAACAAATACATGGAAATAAACATAATCATGTTTATCACATTAATCGCAGTCTCATAGGAATCCTTCACCTGGATTTCAGTGGATTCAGAGCCAGTTTGTTCATTACCCCTGATTCCCTGGTGGCCCTGGGCAGCTGGAACAGAATTCACCCTTGTGTAAGAGCCAGCACAAAGCCAAAGCATCGCCTGAATGCCACATGCATGGATCTGCAGTCTGTGCTCTTTGCATTTGCCCTCTGCAAGGTTATGGGGTGGTGAGGTCTTGCAGGGTCTGAGGAGCCAGGCAGTGCTAAGGGCAAGCAGCAGTGCACCAAATATGTGGTTCTTAAGCCTTTTCCACCCTCTAGGTATTTTTCTTCTCCGTCAGGCTATCAACACCCTCTGCATGGAGAGACAGCCCCTTCACTTATGTAGAGAGGTTTGCAACTCCCAACAAACCTTCCCACCCCAGAAAACTTGTATCACCACCAGCTTTTGCCAGTGCAGAAGCAGCAGCAGAAAGTCAGGCTTCAAGAGGAAGAGTAAACCTCCACTTAGGCAGCAAGCACCATGGGCTCTTTAAAGCTATCCCAGTGCCAGGTTTAGTTTCTCTTGCTGACTTTAGTGCATGTTTTCCAAGAGCCTGATCTTCTAGTCTGAATCGCTTTTGAAGCTGAATCTGTTCTGAGTCTCTCCAGGTCACATCCCCATCCTCTTCCATTGCACTGCTGACAGTGGGCACTCTCCCTCTGCAGCAAACACCCGGGCAGTCCTTCCCTTCCAGCCCTGCCACATATATCAGATAGCTTCAGATAACTTCTGTACAAAGAGCTGAAGCCTTTTCAGCCTCAGCTTTGCCAAGAAGAGACAGAGGGATGCCCCCTCAGGCAGAGTGAGAAGGGCCCAACTAACGCTGCGATGACAGCACAGTAAAATTCCCTGGGTCCTAAATATTTTATCATCATAAAATAAACATAGATCTTCTCATCATGAAATATACATTAAAAAATGTTTAAACATGTTAATTATTAAACCAATATTGATTCATATTGGATGAAGCATTAACGGGTGGAGCTTGGAGGAGGAAAATTGGCAAATGTATTTAATGTCGAAAGAGCGTTTGCCACATATCAATATTCATCAGGTCTAACCACTAATAATCATAAAAGTGACAGGCCAGATTTATGGCTCCTGTGCACGAAGGCAAGCCTGTGCAAAGGGACAAGCTAAAATATCAAGATGGGAGGCACAAAAATTCATTTTTTTTTTCCCAGCTCATCATTGTGATTTTATGGATAAACTGGGGATTTGCGTATAAAAGCCTGAGCAAACAGTGGGAAGGCTCCTGCAAGTTTATTTCAGTGCAGGTTATCACAAGGATATCATCAGCTGCTCATGATCATGCCTGAGGTAACGCTGTCTTCTGACACAGGTGCCATCACAGTGCTCAAGGAGTTAACTGTTGCTCATGTGCCCTCTCTTTGGACATTTATTTGAAGAATCTTAAATGGATTTTCTGAAAGTGGGAGAGTGGGAAATGCATCATGTGCCACCTTTAGCATTTGCAGGGTTGAAGGTGAAGCTTGAGTCGGGGAGTTTTACGGTGCAAGCCAGTTATTTTGATTTTGGGTTGTAAATATTCTCCCCAGAGGAGAACACCTTGCTCACTGTGTCTGCAGGAATTCTTTTGCAGCATTTGTTCCACTGGAAGCTCTAGCTTTGATAATACTTGGGGTGGCAGCACAGACAGAAAAGGAAGGTGTGGGGGACTGAAATTTCCATTAATATGGGAGATTTGGTGAAGGTCTTTAAATTTGGTTTAGTTTTAAAAGCAAATGTCCATCCAAATCACTCAAGGAGAAGGAATCCTGATGTGAACACAGTCTATATCAGGACATTCCTGGCACTGTCATCTGGGTATGTTGTTCATTTCCCTCCCCACCTAGACCTTTTTTCCTTGATTTACCTGAAAGTGAACAGGTCTACCAAGGCCTGGCTCCTCAGCCTGCAATACTGTGGGACTACATGAATTTCACAGTATTTGTGCAATATGCTGGAGTCTGACAGAACTGTAGAATTGTGCAGAGTTCATTGTATTTCAATATTTTCTCCAGGAGAGTGTCTCCTTTTTTTGGTCTTTAAACAAAAACGCACAATGAGGTTCAGTGACTGTGTTCAAGGACTCCAGTTTAAATTTGTTCAGTCTACAAATCAAAAAAGAAATTTGTTTTCTTAACAGCCACCTCTGCAAACGTGGTACGGTACCAGAAAGTTAACAGGTGCTCTCTGTCTTGCATGCCAAATTAATATAATAGTTTTTTATTGCTGTGTTGCTCTGCAAGACTAATACAAGAGCAGCAAATGGATAGGAACCTTTTCTCCTGAGGTGTGTGTGGGGGGGGTCGTGTGACTCCTGACAGACAAAATCGTGCCAAGGAAAGGTAAATAAATCGTTCCTCTCCTTACTGCACCTCGATCTCAGTGTCAGGGCTGGCACCTGGCTGAGCTGCTGTCACCATTTACTGCAGATATGTAAGTGTGTAAGCTGTTGCACAGAAGACAAGGGTGGTGAAAAAAAAAAATGATGAACAGGACATGGCCACTCAATTGACCAACTAAAGGCCTGGAAATGGGAATCTTTTAGGTCTTTTAGGTCCCTTCCTTTACTCACCCGCCCTTATTGCCTTCACAATAGAACTGGAATTTCTTTCTTCTCACTACAAAATATATGCCAATACAACAGCAAATGTCAACCTTTTTCTCTGGGACAACACGTTCAAAGGCCAAAACCTTTAACATCTGGCAGCTGTAGTATTCTGTTGAACAACAGCTTTATTGTCAATGTTTATCCGCTGGAGAAATGCTTCTGAGCCTATGCATAGAGATGATACACTAAATTGTCCATTTAATTTCCACTTACTGTGAGATTCAGCATACATTAAATAATATTTGATCATTAAAAACATGTTTATGGACTCTAATATTGCTATCAGTGATATGTGACTAATACATAGTAAAGTGCATTTTGTCATGATCGGTTGATTTCACAGTAATTTGTCATTGGCGATTGTTTTTCTGGGGGTTCTCTTCCACCCTCTCCTAATGCAGCTCCAAAAGATGTGTCTGGAGGGAGTCTTGCTATCATTGTGTCCTTGTACAGTGTCCCTGTATAAAACAAGGAGTGGAGTAATTCACTCATGGAGAGACCCACAGTATGGGAGGGTCTATGGCACTGGTTTCCTGAGTGGCACTGGGTTCACTGGGGAATAAAGGAGGTTTCTAGTGTGAAGACCATTCATGTCTCTAGTGTCCAGCTGGAAAACACGACATACGTCAACCCAAGCAGGGCCAAAATTAACCTTTAAATGCTTCACTATTGGCCTTATTCCCTAACAAAACCATGCTCTGTGTTTGGATGTGCAAATGTATGAGAATGCATTTATCTACCTACTTCACTACACAGTCCCATCCAATAACTTTTGAACTAATTGAACATCTATAATCAAATGTGTTCTAGAGATTAACAGTCTGAAAAACATTAAGTTCTCACAAGTTTCATGAAAATGCTGATTCTGTGGGAGTTCCTGATTAATTACACACCCAGGAATTCAACCAGAGGATACATATTCATGGAAAACGAGCTTCATTTACACTGATCACAGAAGTAACTGGCATCTTGATGGGATGTTCTCCCACTGGAAAACATCAATTTGTCAAAATCAAAACAAGTTACAGGAACAAACAATGATTTTAGAAAGATTTCAATTGAGGACAGCTGTTTAATCTGTCGTAACAGAGTATTTTGAGGTTTTTTAATCTTAAAGAACGGTTTTTGCTCCAAATGTGTGTTATCCTCCTCACAGATATAAAAAAAAGTGTGTTTATTTGGGGGGGAGGGAAAGAACTCTTGGAGAGTTGTAAAAAATATTTTCTTCAGAGTTTTGCCATCGTATGTCATGGTAAAATGTTAACTTTTCAGTACACCTTAGAAAAGAAGGTTAAAAAGCTGAAATGTGCACTGAAACAGAAATTCCAGGTTTTGACCAGAGCATTAAAAATTCCTTCAGAGTGAAAAGACCAGCTACTCAGTAGCTATAGCCAGAGAAACTCCCTGTACCAAACTGTACTATCCAGAGCAACGAGCAACTAAGTCTTTATCAATTATTTACCCACTGTACCCACCTGATATCACCAATAGTGCTCATCTAATAGAAGGAGTCAGAACATTTGGCATTCAGGCCGAAAGCAGAGCTGGGTACTACACCCCTCCTTGCCTTTGTCTTGGCTTTCTAATGCTCACATCCCACTGCCAAGCTCTTAGTGCCTTTGGTAACCAACAGAAGCAATGTCCCTCTAGCTGATATCACTGCTGGCAAGGCAATGCAGACCTTTCTTTCTTTACAGTTGCTTTCCTCACATGTCTCCTATATGTCATTGCAATTATTCAGCATTTCCCCTCTCTTAGAACAGTACCTTCTCTCATCCAAGAAATCCAAACTAGCTGTCTCTATGACCTGCACATCAGCAAAGACTCACCCAGCGCTGCTCTGGCCATGGGAAGTGTTCAGAGAAGAGGTTCAATACTGAGGAAGCCCAACTCATTGCTTAGACAATCTGCAATGAAAGAGGCTGATGGTGTATAAAAACTCAAAGAAGTGCTAGGTTGGTTCAGAATGGGGTTATATAGTGGATAGGGATCCCTATGCCTCAGCTTCCTCTGGCTGTCCAGTTTGGTGGTGGGGTCTCTCTATAGGGACTGTTCTCTTTAGGCATAGGCTGTGTCAGAGCCTGGGCAGCAGTTAGTTTACTGACAGCCTGAGCTCAGCTGGAATCACTGTATATTGCAAAAATCATCCCTAACAGGCACGGCACACTCCTCATGAGCTGGGATATAATGACATGGGACACACTTTGCAAATGCATCTGTCTTCTGGGCCTAACAGCAGCCACATTGTGTGGGGTGCAATTAGGAGGTCACAGAAATGCTGTCACTGATGGCTTTCTGGCTGCCTTTGGAAAATGTTCTCAACACATAGCTAATAAGTAGGTTTCTTTGATAGTTAGGGACAGCAGGAGGAAAACAAGCAGAAGACCCAGCTCAGTGCTATTATTCCTTTTAACTTTGCTTAGCAAATGATTCTGAAGTGCTCAGCACAATAACTCCCCCTTTTAAGCATAGGTTTTCCACTCCTCTTCCTTTGCTAGGGTCTAATTTTAAGGGAGCACTTTGGGATTTTAATAACAGAATTATACACTTTGCCCACAGGTCTTTAATCTCTCGATGTTTATCCCATCAGTTGCGTCTCTGGCGAGCCTTTATCCTAGGATGTTTGTCTATTAAATTAACAGTATTTCAGAAGAAGAGAAGCCATTTGCAAGCAGTAAATCACAAGGCAGGAGCATTCACTTAGCTCTCTCGCTGTTACATCACTCAGTATATTATACACTGTTCTATATACTCAGTATATCACTGAGATCTTCATCTTCCCTGCCACCCCCACTTCCATGCTGTCTGCAAAATGCACAAACCTTTCACAGGCAGGGGAATCAAAAAAAGAAAGAGATAGATGAGATTCGTGCAAGCAGAGGACTGGGAAGGTTTTGAGTGTTTGGATGGCACTGCTGGAATTTGGCTGGCTCTTCTATAGAGAAGAGGGTAGAGCAGAGCCCTACACAACTGAGTATTTCAAAGTGTGCCAAAAGCAGTGAGGAACAGTGTCCAGCAAAACCTCAGTGTCAGTGTGAATGCAGGAAACGTGGTGATTGCCACCTGCCGTTGGGATGAAACCATCCTGGGATGGAGACAGCCCACGCCGAGCAAGGTATGGCAAAGTACCATGGTGCTGCAGGATCAGAAAGAGATGCATATGTTGAATGGTGAAGGAAGAGTATTAGCTGGAAGGGGGCCAAGAAAATGAAAATAACAGTTCTGTTTATGCACAAAATACAAATGAGTGTGTGCTTCTTGAATGGCTTCAGATGTCTTAATTCTTGGTCTTAATTGAAGGCGTCCTTCCTGAAGAAAGCAAGCTGCAGTGGATGTTTGGAAATATTTTCAGAGCTCAATGTGCTGTAACAGAATTACCAGCACTGAGAAATGTTCAGTTTTGCTCCTTGGTTTCTGCCCATCCAGCAAATGGAGTGGGTTCACTTTTGTTTAAACGTTGAGAACTGCCAGGTCTCTCGCAGAAAGCAAGCATGGTGCATCTGTAAGCAGATGGGAAACATCTCCAAGTAGGCATTTATGAGATGCCTAACACAGTTTTCATCTCACAAAAAGGAGCAAACTGATGAAAATCTAAATGTTAAGGGCAGTGTGAACCAATAATTTGAGGAAACAAATCAGAAAAGGTTGTACAAAGCAATCTGTTGCAATGACTTCTATTTTATTTCCCTGTTGACTTCTTGCTTCATACCCTCCTTGCTATCACCTTTTACAATATATCCATGTAGAAATCCCATTTTCTCAATCAAAAGTCTATTTGAATCGAACCAGTTTAGAAAAAGCAAATTGTGGTCACAGACTCCACAACCTAACACTCTGGAAATTTGGTCTTCTTGCCCTCTATGAACTATCATCTAAAATAAATAAAATTAATTCCTGGTCCTTCTACTGGAGCATGACTTTTTCTCTGCATCCACCTGCCACACCTTGACTAGCTGCTCTCCCAGTTTCACAGATTTTAAAGCCCAAAGGCCTCAGCAAGGCACTTGATCCACCTGCTCCCCTGGACAGGCCATTTGGGTTCCTGTAATCCTCTATACATCAGGCAAGGTGACTGAGCTCATGTTAATCCCTTTCAGCTCTCTGAAGACTGGACTGTTGCATGCTACATGCAATGGATAACAGAGATGGAGGTGATGTCCTAGCTGAAATTGAACATGGGTTATGAGAAATAGTAAGAGTAGACAGGACCTTTATCGCAGCTGGGGAGGGAATACAAAATGCAGAGCAATTTATGCCAATCTGGATCAAAACTGATACCCTTCAGCATTGCTCAGAGTTGCTTCAGGCTCCTTCTCTGAGAACTGGAGATTCAGCCTTGGTCTCTGTGCCCCAGCTCTATTCCCTAAGCACTCACTTATAAACTTGGCCTCTGTCACTTCATTTGTTTGTTTATTTGTCTCTCTTTCTCTCCTGCTTTTTGAAATTTCTCTTTGGATCTCATCAATCTTCCTTATGGAAATATTTTTGCACTTGGTAGGTTTCCAAGAAACGTTTAGGCTTCGATAAAGCAGCATTTTTTTTCCAAGGGGAGAAGTTTGCCACGATTATTCTGAATGGCTTTCCTCCATGAATCTTGGCAGTTTAGGAGTCCCCTCCAGTAGGATATAATTGGAAGTAGCAGCTCCATCTGATAGCCTGGTTTCCAGAGAGTGGCCTCCAGTTTAGTAGCTGCAAATAACTGTGGACAACTTCGCCTGTGCTTAATTGCAACAAGATTGTTTCCTCCAATTTTAAAGTCTTTCATTTTCAGGCAAAAGCAGAGCTGAATGATCATGTGTTCTGCACTAAAAACTCTTTATAACAAGTGTTAAGAAAATATTCTCTGCTGCTGCTAACAACTTTTTGCTCACAGAATGGGGGTCCAGATGATGCTGGAACCATTAGGTGATATGGTCAGCAGAAGAATGACTATCTCTTGGTTAGGCTGACTGATATAGCTCTTGCTCTGCCAACAAGCAAATGTGTAACTCATTTCTTAGTCACTCTTTCTCTTGGTAAATTTAGCAGTCTTTCAAACTGAGTCAATTTTAAGTATTTGAAAATGTAAAACTATTAAGGAACACAACCGGCATTTCAAGTCAATCCCACTTGTCTAAGGGAGGATCAAGCCAGACAATGCTGTACCCAAATGTACAGTCTGTCCTTCAAACTCTCCAGTCACCATGTCTCCACCATCTTCTTGGGATATTTTCTTCCAGCATTTAATTTTCAATAGTGTCAGAAAACTAAACTAAATATTCTCTATAATTTAAGACCATCTTTAAGCCACTCTAAAATTAAACTGCCTCATGTTTAGAAGAGCACAGACCAACCTCAGATACCAGATCTTATGGCAGTACCAGCTGTCGGCCTGTAGAAACCTTTGCAGGAATAGGAATATCCCCAGTGCTATTCCAAAATTCTTAGAGAAAGATTTTCCTGGGAAACCGAGCTAGTGCTTTTCCATGCTCTACCATCTGCGCATGCTGGAGACTGGCTCGCTTACTGGCATCCCACGAATACATCAACAGGAGACAAAACCATTAAGAAACCAGCAGCGATCACTTTAAAATGCAAACAAAGCAGAATAGTGAGGCACTTCAGGCCACATCCTGAACTGCTGTAAATCAGTGAAACTCCTGTATTTCAAGCAAACTATGCCAATTTACTCCAGCTGAGGATTTGGTTCTTCGTCATTAACTCCTCCAGCATTACACAGCCAGGTTTCAGAGGCTTTGAATGACTTCCTGCTTTGAGTTTACAGCTGTTCCAGCAAGGCTTTGGGCTTATCCCATTAATTTATCATTAGTCTGTGTAAACAAAAGGAACAAAACAAAAATGGCTGAGAAAAAAGAAACACAAACAGATGCACTCACTTTTCCTCCACTTCAGACAGACTTTAGGTAAGAAGCATTGCTGAAGTGGAGACCTATTGGGATGTGTTTACTAGTTAGGATAAAGATGCTGGTTGGGATCTAAAGCTTGAAGAATCTTGGTTCAGATTAATAAAAAAGAAGCAAAACTAAAATAAGCCTCCAACTCCTACCCAAGAGTCATCCTTTTCATTAAATTAATATTTCGCTCTTCATTTCAATGTTTTCCAATCATTTTGATTCCACCTGGAGTCAGATGCAGATGTCCTGAAATGCCAGCAAGGAAGCTAATTCTGAGAGTATTTCTGAAGCATAAGCAAAGAGAAAATGACAAAAATATCAGGAAGAAAGCCTGCTCTCCTGCAGTCACCAAATATAGCCCTGGTTTTTGCCCTTCAGACTGATTTACCACGGTAGGAAGGTGGATGAAGAAGTGACTGGATTGTTGGCAGGAGTTTCAAAAGTACATACACAAGTTAGATCAACAAGGAAATAAGGGGCCCAATGTTTTGCACTCATGTAAGCACTCTAGTGAATCCCTAAAGGAATTACTTCTTTTACCCTGTAAAGTTTTTTCACAAAGCTGACTTGACCATGATCAGGATCACACTGGGAGCATACAGCAGTTAAGAATTAAACCCTGAGATACTCCAATCAGAAAAAATATATCCTAAAATGTTTTTTACTGATCTTGTTCCTGGTAACAGCACAAATACAAGACAAGGTTTACACTGTGTGAAAGCCAACCAGGGTCAATCTTTCAGCTAGCAGTAGCAGACTCAGAAATCTGCCCCCAAAAGCTAATGAAAAAGGCAGCTTCCCTGTCTTTTTGGAAGCATTATCTTATGGTCTTTCACAACCTCAGCTGGTGGCATGTGACCCCTGCACAGGAGTTAATTCTGCCATTTCTGATACTTGCCTTGTTGTCTCTAATACACAGCTTATCAGATCAATAAAAAAATGCTCCTTTTCTGTCCTATGAGCAGGATGGGACAGCTTTATACATTTCTTTCCATAGAGATCCTTGGAATGTATTTGTGTAGACCTTTGAGGTGCAGGCAGATGACTGTACATATATATATTGATGCACACAAATGTACATACCCACTGTTGCAAGCCTGTGTGAGTATTTCTTTGCAGAGATGTGTTTTCCCAAGTGCAGTGTCAGGGAATCTCTCCTGTCACGCTGCTCCTTGATGATGGATGCTCTGTGTGCTGCTGCAGCCTTATCGCACTGACAGAAGCACTGCAATGTGGAGACAGCAGCAGTCCTGGCTCTGGTGCTCACGAGAACAAGGAGAGCAGCTGGACAGGGTTTAGAGTATCAGCAAATGAAATAAACTGGCTCTTCTTCAGCCTGATTCTTCACAGGGGTTCTGGTTACAGAAGGAGAGTAGAGACCTGGCAACTGATCCCATAACAGGAAAAAAAGAAGGAGAAAGAAGAAACTCTGATGAGATTAAAATCTCCCCCAAGGCCATCATGAACTGCTCTGCTGATTTGATGGAGTAGATAGACCATGTTTTAGATGGTCAAAACCAGTGCTGAGTGGGATGTATGGATCACAAGATGTCAGAACACTCGGTGTCAAGATGGGATCTCTTTCACTCCAGAGCTACTGCTTACAGTGTCCATGAGTCACTTTGAAATAATCTGGGATAAGATCTCTATTTTACTTTTGATCTTTTAAAAGCCAATTGGACATTTTAACTCATACCCAGGGTTTGTTGCTCATGTATAGAGTTGAACACTGTTTTATCTTTCAACATGGACCTGAAGAAAACGCTCAGTCACTCATTTGGAAAATTCTGAGGCAGAAGGCAGCACTGCTCCTTATGTCCCATGAGGTTTCTCATTCATGCTATTATTGCATGGGGTTAACATAATGACAAACAATGTCTTCCAGTTTTGAGTTTTGCAGTGATCCTCCATTAAAGATACACGAGATAGAGAGAACTGGGTATCTGAGAAAAGAAATAAGACCAAAACTCAGGATCTTCTTGGTAAAGAAACACCCCAGATCTGAGCTGAATTTTCACCAGTGTAACCAGACCAGGAAAAAATTCCCCTGGAAACCTCAGTATATCACAACAGGCTTCCATTATGGGTTTTCTGTGTTTCTAGCTGTCAGACATATTTAAAACATGACATCAGACAGCCTCATCTCCTAATATTCTGCTATTTCTTTCTCCAAGTGATGAAAGAATGAAAGAAGTCAAGAACAAGCATGAAACTGTAAATCAAAAATTACTACTACTAGTAATAATATTCCTGTTAATTATTGTAACATAACTCCACTTAGGAACTCTGCCAGGGATTTTGTTTTAGGTCCTGCTCAAGGTGAGGAAGCCAGGTGGCAAAATCATTTTCCATCTCAACAAATTTTCCCATTCCTTGTTTGTAGCGCACATCAACCTGGCCCTTTGATCTAGTACATGATACCCTGCTTCCCTGGAGATTTTGGGGCCAGATGCTCTAACACAAAGTAGCTCCATTAAATCTCTATTGCCTTCCACAGGGTATCACAAATTTAAATTGGCTGAAGACTTTTGCTCCTGAGAGCTGTTTGAGTCAACTAGGGAAAAGGGAAAGGTTTTATCAGTTTTTGCAACAGAATGTCAAAAGAGGAGTGGAAATAGCAATGGGCTTTCCCCAGGAATGGAGGCAGCCCTTTAGACATCAGAGAGAAAAAATAGCTGAAGTGTAAAACCTCACCAAAATTTGAACACTTGCAGGGGGAAGAGGGGGGGAGGAGATATCAACAGGTTAATTATAATGTCCACTCTTGTCCAGAGGTGTGTTTTAAGTTGAAAGCTGAAGTGCAAGGCTTTGTACCTCATGCTTGGCACTGATAAACTATCTCTGTGCAATATCAGTATCATCAGCATTACCAGGCTCCCCGGGAGATGGAGCCACAGGGAGATAGAGACTCCAAGGGAGAAAAGACCGAGTTATTTCCCCTCTCAAGGTGTGAGGGACACACCTTCTCCATAGCTACCAGAAGAGACAGTCACCTGCTGGCAGCCATGACTCCCTGTTAAGCATCCCAGGGGAAGGACATGGTTCCTCAGACCACTTGAAGGTTTCCTTAGTGCCATCTCTCACCACCTGCTCTCCAGCCGTATTCCTTCTCTCCTGCTTTGCTTATTATTTCTTCACTCCTACGGTCTCCAGCTAGGATTTGTAAGGTTGCATTTGACTTTTCTAAGGGTCGTTCACACCTGGAGTGTATTTGTAGAAGGGGAGAGAGGTGGTGCACCCCTGCACACAGCAGTATTCTGTGCCTCCACAGAGAGCTGGGAGCACTGTGTGCCTCTCTGTGCAGTCACATGTCAGTATTCCCAGTTTCATCCAGGCAATTAGGTAGCTTATATCCATAGGTTTGTGCAGCTCACTTAAATCTGCATATGACAAATGTGTTTGCCTTGCTTCTGTATTCATGGAGATACATCTCTTACACTTGTGGTAGCTTGCAGGAGCTTTGCCTTAAAAGCCAACCTCCTTGGGAGAGGTTTGTTTGCCTTGCTGGCTGGACAGCCAGGCAGCACTGCATGTGTTTGGTCACATATCTGTAATTTCATACAGCCTGTGCCTGATTGCTTACACACACAAACTGTCAGTGCCTGCACTCCACTGCATTGCCTGGGCTGCTCATGTTTAAACCCATCGGCGTGGATTACATCTGTGCATTTAGCAGTTTTCCAAGCACAGACAGCGCTGAAATGGCTTAGGGCCAGATCTTCTGTGTTCCTCCACCAATTCAAGCACAACTTTCTAGATATTCTTCAAGTGAGCATGTAGCTCAATCCCTCCCCTGCCAACCTCCTGTTTTGCCACTGTGTTTTTATCCATCTGCCAAGAGTGAGGCTGTGCCTGGGCAAGTGTGCTGGTAACGACAAGGGATGGGGAGTGGGGGGGACGATCACTCAGTGCCTGTTGCCCCCATCAGCTGCCATCAGGACTTTGGCAGAGACATTGCCATGGGCAGCTGAGTGCTCCAGCAGCATTCCCAGCCCGGTCCCTGCATGGGGATCAAGCACACAAAGCCATCGCCTGTGCAGTGCTGCACGCTCACCCCGTGTGCATGGGAATGCACTTCCCTCTAGTGGGCAAAAACACTGCAGAGCCTGGGATTTTCTTGCAGTTTCAGAATATTTTCTTTAGCTCAGGCAGCAAAGTCTTGTGGTTTTAGCGCTGAAGGTCACAGGTTAGATCCCAGCTGAGGACATCAGAGCCTTGGTGGGATATTTCCAAAGGCTGACTCAGTATCATCGGCGTAAAGACATGTGTGAGTCTTCGAGATATGTACTTGGCTGTGCCTCTGCATGTCATCCTGAGGTGCCACATCAGAGCCTTGGCTGGGGACAGTCCCTTGAGACGTCCCTCTCCATCACTCCCAGCCAGGCTGGCAGCCTCCCCGCATTGCTGCCTGCTGGAGCCTTCACAGAGCAGAGATCTCCTTCCCTCAAATCCACCTGAGAAGTGAATTCTAGAAACACAGTTTTGATGGAGAATTTCAGGATATTTTTGATCTAGAAAGATCAAAACAAGCTTATTGAAAAATTGCGTTTCATAATGTCAAATGTTTTCATTTTGAGAATGTCAAAACACTGCAATCTAAATGTTTAATTAAGTGGCATGTATGTGCAGAATATTGCTATTATTTCCACTCAATTTTAGGATTTTTTCCCCTAGTATTTTCCTTAAACTGAAGCAAAATCAAATAAGAGGGCAAAAATGTCAAATCAAAATATTTTCTTTTGATTGCTAATTGTTTCAGCATTTTTCTACTATAAGTGGCTCCAAACTTAAAAATATTGTCCTTTCAAAAGAAAATCTCAAACCCTGATACTCTCAATACTATTCTCTTACTCTGTTCTTCTCAGCTGGCTCTATGGTTCTACGGGTTGCGCCTTTTTATCTGTGTTGAATTAAAGTCTCGTGTTTCCTGGCTCACAAATTACTGGGCTTGATAGGCCATCATGTTTGAAAGATTTAATCAGAAGGCTGAGAGTCCTCCTTCACCCAGTTCTTCTGCTGTTTCAGATGGAGGGAGGTGGGAGTAATGAATGCTGATTGAACCTCGGCTGGGAATGAGTCAAGGCAAAAAAAAAGCAAGCCCCATCACTCTTGTGTGATTCAATTACCTCCGAGAACTTTTATTCTCTTGGGGATTTATTCATACGTTCATGATGAATTCAATTTGTGAGGGAATGTAAGGGACAGCAACGGTGCCCACGCGATGCTGCTGAGAGGTGAGGACACGGCGGTGGAAGGGAGCCAGGCAGCCAGGGGAGAGGACCGAAGTCCTTCTGGCCAAGGTGACACAAGGGACTTGGGCAGAGGGAAGGGACTGAGGAGGCTCCACGGAGCCTGGGTGTGAGGAGTAAGAAAGTGGTGGCAAGCAGAGAGGTGTCAGGGATGCTGGAGACAGAGGTGAGCGGCCAGAGAAGCAGTGGGAAGGAGAGGCGGCCAGGGAATGTAATTGCAAAGGATGATGCCATTTTCAGATGCTTATTTTAATCTCCAGAATGCAAAGCCTGGTCAAAATATTGTCAGATTTGTGTCAAATTTTATTACAAATCAAAACATAATCCTGGCCTGGAGAAGAAGAGATGAGCAGAGAGACTGGTTCTAATACCTTAATTTAACAAACAAGACAGAGTTTTAGGTTTTTTTAAAAAATGTGTATTTTTAGGAAAGCTGAGTGATGGATGTGAGGCTCTTCTCCTGTTATTCATTCAAATTTAAACAGAGAGATAACTGGTTGAAAAAAAAAATCTGATTTTTTCCGTGTGAAAGATTCTTCTGTTTGCTGAATAAAATTTTGCTGGATTTCTAAAGTATTTTTATATGTGTTAATAATTAATTTTTTTAACATCAGAAGTTTTAGTTATAGCAAAAAAATTCCTCTTTTACTAGATTAGTTGCTGTAGATCTGTCCAAACACAATCACTAGGAAATCCTCAATCTCCCTTGGTCAGAACAGGCAGAGCTAATTCCCTGATATGTTACCACTTGCTTTTGTTATACATCAAAATGCAAATGAAAAATTACCCCCAGATCCAAAATGTCCAAATATTATTGGGAAGCATCACAACGCTTGATTTTTCTGAACATCTTCAACTCCAACGATGTTGAGCTATTATATTTAAAAGTGAACATAGCAGAAAACATCAAATAATATTTGCTCACTCTTTCAATATAAGCCCAGTGTTTAAACAATGTGACTTCAACAATATCATCAAAATGAACATTTTTACCAAAACAAACAAAAAAAGAAAAGTCTCACTTCAACAAAATGAAAAGCAAAACAATGTGTTGATGTTTTCTTGTGCTGAAAATGTGGTGGAAATTGAAGCATTACTGAGGCACGTTTTTGCTTCAATAGAATTATATTTTTGTTTCAACAGAACAATGGGAAAAAAATGTTCTTTTTAATTATAGACCGAACCTACTCTCCTAAACGTCAAATAATCTTGCTGGAGATTATTCACGGGGGAGAGGGGAGGCAGGATGGGAGGGATGAAGCAGCAGACAGCATGATCCCACAGAGACACGGTTTGAACTTTGTGCTGGGCTTATTATTTCCTGGCAACTTGCGTGACTCCAATAGATGTTCAAAGACAGAAATGATGATACATTGTCTAACCAGTTCTGCAGATCCCGCTGTTATGAGTAGTGGGACTCCAAAGGGGTCCACAAACGGGACAGGAAGACCCCTATTTCATTCTTTGTTTCCTTTAAGAGCTCACCCAGCAGCTGCTGATGGACCAAACCTCTCCTGCCTCAGTGCCTGTTGCAGGAATAGTGTTTACTTGTTGTTCCATAACCTGCTGAATTCAATCAAAGCAAAGACCGACTCACAAAGACAGGCAATAAAATATTTATAGGTTCCTTCCCTGGGAAATAGGTTGGCCCAGGGAAGAGACACCAAGGAGATGAGCTGAGTAAACCAGAGAGCAAGCAGTGTGAGGACCACAATGAGACTGGTGCAATTTACACAGGAAAAATATGACAGAACAAACTTAACTTAAATTGACTCCTTTAAAAGCAGAACGTTTAGGCAAAGGAAAAGTAAGGCTTTCAGGGCAGGAACCGGAGCATGGTACTGAGTTGAAGGAACACCATTCGAGGGAACAGAAGTTTTGTCTTCTCAGGGTGGCAAGGAAAGGTCTCAAGACACTGGTGGTGGATTGGGACAGCTCAGTTTTGCAAAATCCATCTAGATTTTTAAAACGTGACATAGTACAAAGTGTGTGAAAATAACAAGTGTTTGAAAATTCTCAGCAGAGTAGAAACGTTAAGAAAAGCAAAGAAAAAAAACACACCCAAGCAAATAACATAACTGAAGTTGGGTGGGCACCTTATTTCCATAAAATGGTTTCTTTCTATTCTTCAATCAACAAAACTGTGCAATAATAATGCAATTCGAAGTGGAAAGGTTTTTAAAACTGTAACAAAAAAGTGATGCAGGGAAAAGGTTGGAAGAGGTAGTTTGGCATTTTTTAATTTTCCCCAATTTTCTCATCCTAGTTTCTCTTTCCAAAACAACATTTTAGCAGAGCATCATGACTTCAGAAAAAGCTCCAACTTAATGCAAGATCCAGCAAAGCCTGAGTCCTTTGCTTTTGTTCTAGTCAGCCTTGATGAGCGTTAGTGAGGTACCTTCTGACCAAGCTAAATTTATGGGAATAGACACCTTCCTGACTCCTTTCAAGTGAGGCAAAATTGTAGCTGTCTTCTTCATGTGAAATTCAGGAGAGCATCACAAGGAGCTCACTAGCATCAGGCTCAGACCTTCAGAGGCTGTTTAGGAGAACAAGTGCACATCAGGGAAGTGCATTTCCACTGCCTGTGATCCCAGTGACCAGCTCAAGGCCAGAATGAAAGAAACGGGTGGCAGGCAGAGGCTGCATGAGATGAGAAAGGAACCCGCATGAAAGGCAAGAAGAGAATCCTATAGAGTGAAAGGGAAAAGAAAAAAAAACTGCCAAGATTTGAAAGGCAGATTGAAATTAGAAAAAAAACCCAGCCTGCACCAGCTGGCCCATGGATGCTGCAGATGCCAGGGGACTGTTCCAGGGGCACTCAGAGCCCAGCCCAGTGTGCCTTGCTGGTACCAGCTTAGTTGCACACTTCTTGAACCCCTGTCTCCAAAAAGCCAAATGTTACCCCTCATTAAGCTTGCAAGTGCAGACAGAGAAGTTTGATACCAGCAGTCTTTGCATTTTTTTTTTCTTCTAAATGGAGGAAACATCTTTGAAAGGCAAAACTTTATTTTATTACTACTCTTACTGTTACTATATTTTTTTGTTTGGTTTAGTTGTTTTCCCAAGGTTTTTATGAGTATTGTTATTATGTGCAAACAGAACTGCCAAGGGAGGCTCTGAGCCATTCTCTCAGAACTGCAGATGAAAGTAAAGGGCTTCTTAAAGACTTTATTTACATTATTGAACACAGGGAGAACAGAGAGAGCGAGTCAGACATGCTCACATATTAAAAGGACAGTTTACCTATGCCTTCAATACTAACCACTGGACTGTCAAATCACCTATAGCTTAGTCCCTCTCGGGTGTCTTCCCCTGGTAGCTTTAGGGATGGAGTACATGTCAATCCCACCTGGGTCCCCAGGGTAGAAGCAGCTTTTCATCTCTTGTGCCTGGGCAGACCTTGTCACTAAAAGATTTTAGGCCTGAATTTCAAAGTGTCAGCAGCTTTCCTGGAGAGTAGGAGAGGTAAAGAGGCTGGATATCACTCTCTTCCTTTTTCCTCTGTCTTTTCAACTCTTCCTCCATCCTTTTCCAGTTCTGCAACAGGGAGCTGAAATTTTAAATTCTAAAAATGTTGCAGAATTTTCAATCTCAGAATGATTGTCAAAAAAATTGCTTTTTTATATCTCCTAGGACTCCTGCAGCCCCCATAAACACCGTGAAATTCATAAACTTGTCACCAGAACTTTTCTAAGTGTGATTTATCATAATCTGGAATTATGGCATTTTAATTTCATTTTAAGTGGTTTTAGCTAGCTCTGTGAACTCTATTTTGAATACCTGTGTAGTGCCTGAAACAGGACATGTAAAAGCACTTCAGGAAAGTTAATGAATTGTGCTTGCTGAGAACTATGTCAGAAAGCAAAGTGTTATAATTTATATTCTTCAGATAAAGAAACCAAGACCTGGTTTGGTTAAAATTCTTCCAAGCTATGCTTGGAAACTGTAGCAGAAGAAGGAATAGATCTAGATGTTCCGTGCATGGTCAATTTTTTTCTTGCTAATCCAGAATCAAAAGTGCTGCTGGATGTAGAAGATATTTTCTGTTGTAACATTGTCTGCCCTTAAACTCTTCTGGATTATCCTCTAGCTTCTCCCTTGCCACAAGCTGCTGTTCCTGCAGATATGACCAGGAACACAACAGTCGCAGCCATGGCAGGATATAAAAAAACCCACAAAACACACGACTGCTCTTCTCTGATATGCACCGAAATTCTCAGATGATGCCCTGGCTTTTTAGGACATGGCTTATTGCCCTGAAAATTCACAGACTGGCTGAAGATTTGAGGAAGAGCTGATGTCCAGCCACCCGCTGACTCCTGCCTTATGCTGCAGCGAAAGTCGAACTTGGCTTCCTCCCACACCGCTGCTGTTGCCGGCACTGGGGACTGGGGTGGCCAGATGGCTCCTCTCTGCCAGGAACCCTGCGCTGGCAACGCTGGGGCAGCGCTTGGCTCGTTGCTGGCAGATGGACACAAAAGCTGGAAATACAATTAAAGTGCAAAGAGGGTGTAGATTTGGGTTGGCGCAGCGCAATTGATTCATCCCGTGGGTAAATCAGCCCAGTTAGCGGTTGATCTCTATGCCCATTATATATTAATATGTATTTTATATTCAGGATATGTTTGCTGAATTTTGGTAGCCCTGAAACACTGCAAGTAGTTGTATGGCCTGACCTCCTGATAGGGCAAAACAAACGAAAAACCCCAATAAAACCATGTTTTCTCTGCTCCTGATTTAGGCTAGGAGCAGTGCTCAGCAGACATCAAGAAACTAATTTTATTTCATAGAAGTATACCTGTCTTTCTTACTGTAGAGCAGTTCTTTCCTTCTGTGTTTATTTTGAGAAGCTTCTAATAATGCTTTTTGGTTGAAAAATAGCAAACTGTCAAAAATTAAAATATTTTCCGTAAGGAGACAGTTTTCATTACTTTTTTACATGAAGCAAAAACATTATTCCTTTTAAGATTGCCAAAATTTCCATTTTCTTGCTTTGAAACAAAACCTTCCAGATTTCCCCTTTAAAATTACTTGTCTGTTACAAAGTGAAGTAGTTTTTTAGAAAATGCCCAAATCAAAGCAGGGTGTTTCAAAATTATTTAAATTATATTTTCCAGAGCTCAGTTTTGTGAACGTTTTCACGATTCTGGCTTCATCTGAGGATGTGACAGGATAAAGTAAAAAAGAGGTTTGCAAGGCAAGGAAACCATTTTCTCCCTATTCCACTGAAATGTTGTACTTTCTATAATGCTAAGTGACTGATTAATCCCTCTCATACAGTACAGGAACAGGCTCCCAAGCTTTGAAAGTCAAATCCGGTATTTTTGGAGGCTGGGATGTGCAGCTCTAATTGCAAAGAGAGGGGTTGTTGCTACCACCCGCTCCCATGTGAAAACAGTAATAGGAACCAGTTCTTGCTGTAATTGTCTTCCTTCAGTTAATTCTCTCCCATTAAGTTTAAAAAGCACAATCACACCAAATGTTGGCTTTTCCCTTGGTGGCATCATTTAAGGATGCTGAAAGCGACGTCCAGGGAGATGAGCACGACTCTGGACATAGGTCCCTCTGAATGAAAATGTCAAGGCTTTCCTTTCCACCATGGCCCAACCCTGTCAACCTGCTACTGCTCTTTTTTCCAGCAAAGATCTTCCTCCATTAACACTTGCCCTTGCTGTGGTTCTTCTGCGCTCTCAGCTTCTTCCTCAGCCGCTGGATGTTTAACCCCTGTCTGCTGGAGGATGTTGCTTTTCCAGCCAGAACAGGTTATTGCAATGGAAACAGGGGGATTTGTTAAAGTGTGAAGATAACCCCGTAATTCATCCTTTGTAATTTCCCTAAACTGGACAGCGGGCCGATATTTGAGTGCTGCCTGCTCAACCCTTTCAAATGAACTGGCCATTTATCCCCCAAGTTTAACAGAAAACAATTTACAGAGCCTGCAGTCTGCTCCGCAGCTCAAATGTTCCAGCCGGAGAATGCGTTAGTCACATCTAGGGCTGAGTTCATTTACGATTTAGGATCCTGGGAAGGACAGACATTGAGCAGAGCTGTACCCTGTCAATCAGTCTCACAGAGCGAGCTCCCTCATAAGAGTGCCCTCAAGAGATGTTTTAAGTGCTTTCAATACCAATAGGCCATGCTCACCTCTCATTTATGTCGGCCACTCCATTGGCATCAAAGGAATTGCTCTTGATTTACACCCGTGTAAGTAAAATCCAGCTCTTCAAGCACCCCGCCATGTCCTGCTCACAGCACTGCAAACCTCCTAACAAGAGCTTTCCTCTGACCAGTGCTCCAGCAAGACTGAGCCTCCCCTCTCCTCAGTTCTGCTGAGTATTTTCCCACAAGTGAGACCTGGAAATTCCCCAGCTAAGCTTGGCACCAGTCATGGTATTACATTGAAAAATAGTGTACAGTTATGTATACTTATTACTTATACTTTATTATTATACGATTATTTATACTTAGTATTTATGTATTATATTATATATATTATTTTAGAGGAGTGGCTGTGGGAACAGGGGGTGTTTAACCTGGAGATAAGGAGGCTGAGGCAAGACCTTGCTCTCTACCACTCCCGGAGAGGATTGCAGCAAGGGGAGTGTTGGTCTCTTCTCCCAAGTAATGAGTGATAAGACAAGAATAAATGGCCTCCAGCTGTGCCAGAGGAGGTTTAGATTGGATATTAGGAAAAATTTCTTCACTGAAAGGGTGGTCAGGTACTGGAACAGGCTGCCCAGGGCAGTGTTGGAGTCCCCATCCCTGAAAGGATGACATGTAGATGTGGTGCTGAGGGTCATGGGTTAGTGGTGGACTTTGCAGTGCTGGATTAACAGTTGGACTTGATGATCTCAAAGGTATTTTCCAACACAAATGATTCCATGATTCTATACACAAACTTCTTCATTCCAGCAGAAGTGGCTGCAATTCCCATCCATGGTATGGGACTGTCTGGGACAGGGGTCAAATGCTCTGCTTCTAAAATGCACAGATCCATCCGAGTCCTTGCACAGGACTCACACAGCAGAGAGAGGATTTGGACACAGGTCCTATGACCCTGATCTAGCAAATCATGCAGCCTCCACATCTTCTGGGAACTGCCAGATATTCTTCAGGGAGAAAGCAAAGCTTTCTAAAGATTTGCAAAAGCCCTTTCCCTGCTCCCACCTCCACCTCCAGCTCCACCAGAGAAAGAAGCACTCAGAGACAGGAACCACATCCTCGCACTCTGAGATTGTTAATGAATACATTTTCTGGAGATAATTATAGGGACTGGCATATGGAAAGCACTTAAAACATCTTATTCTTTTAATTCATTAATTATATTGCAATTACGCAATTCTCAGGCACTCGCTGGCACTTTGGAAATCATCCATTCTTGGGAGACATAGCTGGGTTCAGAACAGTGAAAAGGGAGAGGAGAAATGTGAGAGAAGAGGTGATGGGAAAAGTCAGGGGCTCTGGCAAGGCTAAATGAGTTTGCACAACAGGTATTGGGAAACCAGTCCAGCTAAAACCCCATTCCCATGAGTTCCAGTGGATGCCTGGTAGCCTTGCACGTATGCTCTCCTGCTGCTGCTAAAAATATTGTTATTCTAGACATGCTGCTGCAGATATCTGCTTAGGATGGATTTATTTCCCCCTCTTACACCAAAGTCCCAGGCCTACGCACCTGAGGAGCTTTTTCTGTTACCAGTCAATAACGTTATTGACTTGGCCTTACAGGGTACTCTATGGACTGGAGGCCCTGGCAATTACGGGGACCTTGAAAGGTTCTTGCAAAGAGTCGATGGAGATGGTCTCCTTAGGATTCCCCTTCTATTTAAAGTTCTTTACTCCCCCTACTTGAAGGATGCAATACAGGAAAAGGATATTCCAGAGCAGTCCTGATGTTTCCCAGCTGACTGGTGAATTTATGGGGGCCATTATTCATAACAGTCATTATCAGTTCCTCCCAAAAGTAGGAATGGGCCAGCAAAATGTTCAGAATAATCTTTTATGCCACCACGCAGACGCTCAGTGTAGCTTATGTCCTCAAAGCATGAAGCAAATAGTAATGAGCAAATCATTCCCTGGCTCCTCAGAGAAGCGAGGTCCCACTATGAAGCTCATAGAGGATGCAGCCTCATCATGCCTGCATTACAAGCATTGCCTCCTCTGGTGCATGGATGGGCTTTGCTTTGCAATCACAGCTGGAAGCCCCAAGATGTGTCCCAGTTTTGAATCAGGATAAAACTTGGCTCTGCACCCCATGATTTTCATTACTACTTTGCAGCAGGTGCTTAGTGTGGGCAGGCTGGAAGCCAGGAGAGCAGGGAGCATCAAAAACCACTCCTGCCTCACTGCACAGACACAACCTGGCAGTCCCCGGTGCCAAAACCTAGGGGTGATCTCAGGTGTTCATCCCACCAGGAATTCAGCCCAAATCATGACCTTTAAGAGGACCAGCAATACTCACATACAGCTTAAATGAGTAGAAGTGTTCAAGGCCAGGTTGGATGGGGCTTGGAGCAATCTGGTCTAGTGGGAGGTGTCCCTGCCCATGGCAGGGGGGTGGGACTGGATGAACTTTAAGGTCCTTCCCAACACAAACCAGTCTGTGATTCTATGATTCTAATTAGCAGGAGGGGCATTTGCCAGTGTGGTTTGATCCCAGAGGGCTCTGGTCAGACTTGCTCGTTCATATGGAAAAGATTAAAAAATGCCCTTTTTGTCTGCAGGTGTTCCAGGGAAGGCAGCAGCAGGCAGAAGGCTGCCTGGGATGTAAATGCTCCGTACTGCGGCAGTGCCTGGGCAGAGCAGGGAAACGCTGCAGGCAGGAGGGTCACTGGTGGCCAGTCCCTGAATATACTGGGAATTTGCATTTCCCGTAATTCTCATTTGTTCCATGTGATTTTTCAGAGAAAAGGAGAAATGCACGGTGGAGTCGCAAGACCCTATTTGGCAAGGGCTGACCGTGTCTCTCTCTCTTTCTCTCCTGCTCTCTCAGGATGTTCGGCCTCTGTCTGAATTGGCTAATTTTGTATTCACCAACCACTCTGTTGGCTGTAGGGAAAGGAAAAAAAAATGAGAAGAAGGCAAAAAAAAAAGGAAACCCTGATAGGAAAACCTGAATGCAGCAAGCAAAGAAGGGGGGAGAAAAAGCTCTGCTTCTGTATCATCTTCAAGAGGAGAAAAACAAAACCAGGAGAGGAAAAAAGTGCTGGGATTTAGCAGCAAAGAAGATCTGCTGTGAGTCAAAGGCAATATTTTTTCCCCTGAATATCTCAGCCTGACCATGCCTAAGTGTGAAACAGAGAGGTGCAGGTACAGGTGTGACGTGTGACAGACGTGTTTGGACAAGATCACACCTGCACTTGAAGCCAGATGAGAACAATCTTAAGGATAAAAATATATTTGTGTATATTTCTGAGGAATTGTGGCATTATGACTCCTGTTAATTGCTATTTTGGTCTCATTAGAGAAAGAGACATTCACTAAGCATATCCACACTGCAAATGGGATTCACAATAATTTGTTGGGAGTCTGAAACCACTTGTACCTCCTTCTGGAGCAGAGCCAATGCCTGTATTTAAACTGAAAGGCTGAGGGGAGCTGACATTGAGGCTGGAGCTGTATTGGGGTGTTTATTTCTAGGGGGCTGTGTGTGGTTCGGGTGCCACAGGCACCGCAGCAGGGGAAGGGTTGATTCGTGGCTGCGTGCCGGTGTCGCGCTGTGGCTTTGCCACAGGTGTGTGCCTGGGTCCATCGGTGTGCACAGCCTGGATTTCTCCTTGCCTGTGGAGCTATAGCTGTGAGGGGTGGGTGTGCATGGGCTGGCAGGTCTGTACGCAAGCATCTGCATTTTTTGTGGGTGATAGAGGAAGGCACAAGGTGGGTGCGGGGGTCCCCCCGCAGTGACCTGCAGCTCTGGTTTGCCAAGGGAAGTGCTGGCCCCTGCTCCCTGAGATGCCACATCAGGCTGGACACAGAGCAGGAACAGTGACACGGACCCTGGGGTGGGGAAAGCTGCCACGGGGAGAAACAGCCAGCTCAAAGGCTCTGCCTTCAGGTGTCAAAGCTGCCCGAGAGCACCAAAATCCCTATGACAGCACAATGCCTGTCCTGCAGAGCATCGCTGCTCTACCCAAGTTGAACTTGCCCCTTGCAGCCTGCGTGCCTAATTCCTGGCCAAGTCAGACTGCAGTTCACTAGGAGATAGTCTGTTTTGCTGCTTTATTTCTTTCTTCTTTTTATTTATTTTAATTTTCTTGTTTTCCAAGTCGTGCCTGGGACTTGGGTAGGGGAGCCTGAGGGACACCAGGGCAGGCACAAGGCTAAAGCACTGCCACTGCTTCCTAAGCTGCTTCGTTGAAAACACAGAAAGCTCAAAGGCTCCTCTTCTGCTACTGATCACTCTTACAGTGGGATATTTTCCCTTCAGCCCTTCTGAGGGTGGATGATCTCCAGTGGGGAACTTAGATGAAGGCATCAAAACAAGAAAGCTGCTAGAGGATGTGGCAAGGAAAAGGAGTGACATCAATCGGATAAAGTGCGGCTGAACCCACACATGACCCGGGATGACTTCCCAATGATTGCAACTCACAACATCCGTTACAAAGGGTTGGCACAGCCGAGCAGAGAGAGAGCATAAACTGAGATGGATTTGATCATATCAAACTCCCGGTCTCATATAATAACGCTGTTCCTCCTAAGCAGAGGGTGACACATAAAAACCGGCCGCGGCAGGAGGAGCAGGGACTCCAAAATAATTGAGGTGGTGAAACACCGTGGGGCTGGAGGGGTCTGTGCCACAGCCTGAGCGTGGGAGCCAGTCAGCTGATTGCCATCTGAAGGTCTTTAAAAGACAAGATGAGTTTTCAGCTAAAGAGATTGGCTTTCTTTTTCAGAGTGTTTTGTTCACTTAATGGTTTTAATTATTTCTTTTCCTCGGGCAACCAAAAAGCCTGAGGATCAACAAGTCTCTGTTCTCAGCAGTGTTCAGGCAAGCACTGGGAGAGTATCCATTTGTCTTTTCATTTTTTTTTTAATTTTTATTTTTCTGGAGTCTCTGTACAGATGTATCTCTATCGAATTTGGTTAGGTTTTTCTGACAAAAAAAAATGTTGCTTTTTTTTTTTCCTTTTTTCCCTGTGGAAAATGCTGAAGATTATTTTTCAGTGTTGTTGAAATATTTCAGAAGAGAGAATGAAAGAGGGAAAAGGAGGGCAGAGAAAAGCCACAGTATTTTCTTACCATCTCAGTTAGTTAAAATCTAAACTGAAGTCTGTCCTAAGCAGAGTCTGGAGACTACTAAATCTGTGGCAACGTCTGCCTCAATCAATCCTGCACTGTAGGCAGGATATAACCAGTTTTATGAAGGAAGAGGTAGAAATGTTCAAAAAACCTGAAATTTTAAAGAGATTTGCATTAAAAATTCAAATTTGAATGAATAAATCCACTCGCATAGAAGACATGAGAATTTTGCCTCCTCTATCTACAGCTCTGCTCTTGCTGGAATAGATTTTATCCTCAAGTGGGGCATGGGGCTGTTCCCCAAGGTGGGCATGTGACAACATCTGCACCAGCAAGAGGAGGCAACTTCAGCAGCAAGGAGAGAGGATGAGCAGTACCCGATGGGTTATGGTGTTTCATTTGAGCTCCTGATAGAGGGGAAAGACCTCTGCCCTGGCATCATCCATTGAGCGAGACATAACCAAACAGAGGATAAAACTTCAAATGGATTCCAGAAGAACGAGCAGCAAGGCTGAGCATGGAGGTTCATGGTGATTTATCCTTTTAGAGCAATTTTCAGGAAGCCCAGAGTCAGGTCATTGAGCCCACCCCCTGCACAGACACATGTGGCACTGCGAGTCCTGGGCACACAGGCTCGCTGGCTGAGAGTGTGGGGTCTTGCTTGTGTCTGAAAGCATTTCATCCCTTCTCGTCCCAGCTCCCATTGCCTCCCACCACCTCCCTAGCCAGGCAGAGGTCTGGAGGGATCACTGCCTGTATCTAGGGATTAGGAAGCTCCTCATTAACCTGCAGCTCTGGTGCTGGCTGCCTTGGCTCTGCCAAAGGATGCAGGTGATTAAATTTTAAGTAACTTATATTTGGCCAAATCATGAGGCATTTAGTGAGGCCTTATTGATGCTGGTATAAGCTGGAGAATTACTTTGGAAGGAATTGGGTGTCAACCTGAACAATGCAAACCTACTGTATAATTTCCACCAGAAAGCCATTTTGCTCCCTGAGAGCTTTGACCAAGTCACATGGACATGTCACCTTATGGGAACAGGACTCCAAACGGTGCAAACAGAAGATCTCACAGAAACTCACCCTGTTAAATGTGCGTTTAACACTGTTGAGCTATTCCAAAGAGCCTAGTCTCACAGCTTGCTAACTCAGTTTCCCCATATGAGGGAGGAAAAAAGCTTTCAAACCTAGAGAGCCCTGGGGTGAAGAATAAATACATGTCATACATGGCTCAGCACACGAGTGGTTATTATCATTGCAGATACACAGACGTGCCATCTCTTTAAACCATTTTTACATGCAACTAGCCTGTGGAAATCTATTGCACTCTTTAAAAGAAGGCAACACTTCCAAAGGGGGTAATTCAACACCTCTAGAGTGATAATTGTTTCCAAATGCAACATCTTTATCCTATAACACAAATAAACACTCGCTGGTAATGGTGTGCTTTGTTAATTACAATGATTCTTAAAATCTGCCCTAAATATGCATTATATTACAGCAACAATATTATAAATGAGCATCGAGTGACATTCATATCACCTATTAATAGCTGGAGGGTTTTGGCAGGTGGGATTCTGGGATTTATGTAAATGAGGAGTGTGTTCTATTATAATTTCGGTGGATCTCCTCTGTAAACTTCTGCTGTGCTGAATTAATGTCTACAGTGCATTTCCTTTTTTTTTCTCAAAAAAAAACCCCAAACAGAAGCCACTTACATATATTATAGCAGGGTAATGAATTATTATTATTAAAAATGTGGGTTTGTTGTACTCATTTGCATATAATGTTTAATTTTTACAGAATATTTCATTCTAATGCATGCAAAAACGATCAAAAAACTCTCCAAATATGCTAATGTAAATTCTATTGCAACTCATTGCAGCCTTTATTTCTGGGACTTTATTATAAAACATTAAAAAAAGAAAGCTCAACATTAGGATAATCTTTTAAAAATACGGCAATTGTTCTGATTTAAGTGCTGGGTGAAACTCCCCACACATCTCCAATTACTGAAAAGCCTTGGACAAAAATACCTTTGTTCGGATGTGACAGAAATCCCAATGAAATCAAGAAAAAGTCACCCAGGGTTGTATTTAGCTTTTTTTTTCCCTCAAATTTCGCCGTGGGAGGTGTGTTGAGAGCCACTGATGTGCAGCTCAGCTGGGTCCTCCTTAACTTTGAGATGTCCTAACCTCATCAGCAGAAAATACTCACTGTTTGCCTGCTGGTGATCCCTTAACATCTTCTGATAACGGACCTGCAATAGCTGATGTCTCAAGGTCCTCATCTGCTATTGCTACATCTGCACTGCTAATGGCAAACACTATGAAACAAAACCAGGCTGTAGGGCAAGTGGTGCACCAGCCCTTACCAGCACAGCTCAGGGCTGTATCCAGATGCTGCAGCACTTGGCTTTGGTCTCCTCTGGCCTCGGTGGATTGCCCTTGAAGCTCTGCAATTCAAAGGTGAGAGCAGAGTTCAGGATTACCACTGTGCATCATTCATGGTCTTTTAGATCTTCCTATCAATTATAACGATTGTAATTAAGTACCCTGTTCTGAATGTACACCTACACGTATTCATCTCAGAAAAACTGAAATTATCCCTCTTAGTCCCTATCTAAATGTCTTCTCCATTTTTTTCCCATGGAGTTCACTGACGGGTCTGTGTTTTGAGAGCCTACCTTTAGACATCTGCTGCTGAAAACCTTTTTCCTACGTATATAATTAAAGACATTATTTTACAGCATTCACATTTTTACAATCTGGCATCATTTCTGTACATAAAAGCCTTGGTACTTCCATCTCCCCTTATTGCATTACACTTGTTTAAGTTCAGTAGTTCTTATTCTGGGAATAATACTGGCGGCCATTCTGCAGCCACAATTATTAAGCCAGGGCCTATAAAAGGAGATGAGTTTTGGATTGCACCTATAAATGATGATATGTGAGTTTCTAATGCTTTTCAGTGACTAGAAGTCCTATATTAGAGGAACTCTACAGAAAACAACCTGAACCCATGCTCCAGGCTGATACTGAAGGTCAGAAAGCTTTCTTCTGAGCACTCTTGTAACAGAAATGGGAGACAACCTCCACGTGAAAACAGTCCTACCTGTTCCAGGCATTAGAGCAGGACTAGGGAACAATAAACGGGAAATTAAATATGCTAAGGAGGTCTAGCAAGGGAACAATACTCACGTTAGACTTGTAAACAAGAGTGTGGGAGAAGGAATACAGACTGTCACGCATGACAATGGCTGAGAGTAGAGTGATCAGAAGGCTTGAACAAATAGCAAACTATAATTATATTTGTTTGAGTTCAGAATAGGGATTTCTTTCATGTCACAGCTGTCATAAACTTATATCTTCATTTATTTGGAAAGGCTGTATGCTTAAAGCATGCTAAATGTACCTGGGAGTGGCAAAACACGTAGGATAGATTTCAAAGGGTTGTGGGGTTTTTTTCTAATAAAGGGAGTGCTTTCAATATCTAGCTGAGCAGAATATTTTAATACAGACTTTTTTTCTGGAGCTGAATATGAAAAAACAGAAGGTTTATGTTGAAAGACACTAGAAAAAAAGGGGAAAAGGAGCTAAAAATGAACCTGTTTCTGACTTTCTACCTAAGTGAGACTTTCTCCTCCGGATCCCTGAGCCCAGCCCCTGCCAACCTGACACTGGGCACTGTGCTCTCAGAGCCCTCACCTCTCTGCCCTCCTCTTCCCAGGGGAGTGAAGCACCTGGAGAGGAGCGGTGCTCACCACCTGCAGGATTCCTCCACCCCAGCACTATTCCCTTAATCAATCATCAATGAATCAGGAGCTCACGATCAGGTTTCTCCCCAGCTGAGCACAGCTGATGGCTGAGGCTCCTGCCCTGTCCTTTGTTTTGAGAGCATCAGCACTCTCAAGTGCTTTGAACAGATAGATAATCCTGTTTGCTTTAACCTTGCTGTAAGCGCTCGGTGTTTTTTCTCCACGCTGACAGCTTCTGGCCTGGTACTCCAGGCCTGTTATTATATCCCTGAACTCTCTGTTCGGGGGCAAACACGCATGGAAATAGGGGGAGAATTGGGGGTGCCTTGCTGACAGGTGGGGGGGATGACTGCCAGCCTTGCCGTGCCAGGGAGCATCAGTGTTAAAGTGATTAATTTCTCTTCTCCATTACTCTAAATTAGCTAAACAAATCCCTCGCTAGGGCTGTCACACTGATGTTCAGCATGCAAATTGTTTCTAATGAGCAAGGACCATGGCTGGTGGCAAGCTTGTAGATGGATGGGTTCTGACACTTGGGTCCTGCACCCGGCAGATAGCCCCTGTGAAGCCCAGGACAAGCTCTGCCCAAAACACCTCCACGTGCAAAGGAGAGAAAATATCTTGTGGCCAGTGACATGTAGAGAATTTTACGGAGAGAAGGATGGGGGCCTGTTTTTTTACCAAATGGCAATGACTCAGCTGCACTTTGCTGGCTAAACCCAAAGTACAGTGCCCTCAGTTTCATTTGATTTCACCTCCCCGAGTGCAAAACCCTAGAAAAAGAATCTTTCCAACTTTCTCCAGAAGATTTAGTGAGAGGGTTTTGTTTGGTAAACACAAATGGCCTTTTCAGCTGAATATATTTCCATGCTTTCTATAGAAAATAGTGATTTCTATATTAGATTGTTCAAACCAAAAGCTTTTCAGCTAAAAAGTGAAAACATCTAGGTGTTCACTTTTTTTTTTTTACAACAATATCTATTCCTTCCCATTAGAAAACCAATAAATAAAACCTTTGCTCTCAACCAGGTCTATTACTCCACTGAATTCTTGAAGGAGTCACTTCTTTGACCTGCAGACCACTGAGCAACCCTGGATGGATCACAGCAGCTTCTCTGTCTTTCTTGCTTTTTTCTCCCCTCAGTGGACTCACTTACATATTCTTAGTATAACTTCAACCTCCGGCAGGATTCAGGCATGTGCTTGAGGTCAACTATGTGATAAGCTTTTTGTTTCATAAGTAATGATTTCAGGAGTTGCTTTTGTGGCCTCCTGCTGAGATCACTGGGTGGGGTTGAGCAGAAGATTTTCAAAGGATGCAGATAAGCACCAAGTGGGAATTTCAGATGCCTGAAAGCATTTGTTTGTGATGCACCCTAAGCATGCTGCTGGCTTAAGCATCTTTGAAAGCCTTGGTGGGCATCCACTGTCATTTTTTTGGCACTTACTGCCTTTGAGTATCTACTCTGAGTATATTATAATGCCCTATTGGGTTAACACAGATTCTTGAAGTCATATTATTTCTTTTCTTGAGCAGCCAGAGAATTTATTAAAATGTCTACAAATTTTTAACGTTTCGCTCACTTCAGCATGAAGATTCATACCAGGACGTATGGTATTAATTATTCATTAATCTTTTTCCTTTTACCCCCTTTCTATCTTGTTCAGAAGCATCATGTGTTGCACTTGACCAACTATCATGAATAATGAATTACTAGCAAACAGTCTAAAGCAAACAGTAAAAGCCGATAGGTGGAAAAATTATTTGTCCAACCTATTTGGTGAATACTTACAAATAATAAACCCATCAGGATCAGTTCATGACAAGTTTGCTAACTGAACTAAGGCTCTGGTTCAATAGAGCGTTAAGCATATGCTGGAGTCAACAGGATTTTCATTTGTGCATATAATTAAGTGGTTAAAGTGTTAAGTAACTTGTTGATTCAGAGTCTGGTGTCTTAATGAAATTGCTTACAACAAACAGTCCCATACTTCTTAATGAGCCCAATCCCCAGTGTCTAATCTTTAGAAGAATAGGAAGAGAAAAACAAAATCACAGAAAAAAACCCTATCACATTTCTAATATTTGGTTTTCATATGATTCGAAGGCTTGCCCACTCTAGTGTGGCACTCAGACTCTCTGTGTTGACAACTGGAGCAGCCGAGATCATGTTTCCTGCCCAGCTTATTTGTGATGCTGGTTGAAACTCATGAAATATCTCTTTGGACTGGTAAAACACAGCTCTGAGCTTGTTTAGCCCTGGGGCAGTGAAGCCAGGCTCTTGGTAACAGTGATTCCTGGTTCTGCACTTACACAGGCAACCTGTCCAGGAAAAAGAGACTGGAAGGCTCCGTTATGAGAAGTCAACACACGGATGCATCAGCCCTGAGGGAGTTGATGGTTCAGAGGAAACGCTCCGGGTGCTTTGTCCAGTGTATCCACTTTAGTATTTGATCTGAGACCCCCAGAGTTTTCGGGCCTTTGAGAATGTGTTTAAGCCCACAGAGTAGCAAGAGCCTTGTAAGGAACTTCCATTTCACAGTATTACCTAAGAGAGAGTGTTTTGTTGTTTTGAAATTGGCGATGTGGCTTTAAACGTAAGAAAGAAATGAAAACAATAAGCCTTACTTTGGTTAAAAAACCAGTACCTGCCTCTTTGAAGTCTCTTAAAGTAATCTTTCCCAAATAATTGCTTTTTAAAAAGGTTGAATATTAACTTTTTTAAAGAGAGAAGCTACTACCAACATTATTTATTAACTGATGTACCTGTTCCTGTGTGATCCTGTTGCCATGAGTACTGCTGTTATATTTATTAATCAATCTGTCAGAAATGATTATGGCAGCAAAGACAATGCAGATTCCTCTGGATAATATCCATCTTTTGAAGTTTTGAACTCTGCTATTCAAATTTTAGAAGAAATCAACCTTCTGGAGCAAATTTCATAATCATTAGCTATTCATTTGTTAGAAGAACTCCATGGAAAGATCTGACTGACTTTTGTGGATTTTAGTGGACACAAATACAAAATTGCTAGAAATTCCTGATGCAATTCCAGATATTCTTTGGCACCCAGGGAACCCAAACAGCTTTCCCTTACAACAGTTCAGAAGGAAACTCATATTTTATTAATCTTTTTTCTCCAACAAGAAATTTCCATTACAAAAGCATTATTGTAAAACCTCTGGGAATATATATTTATGTTTTGCCCCTGCACAAGTACGTACATGTGCACAGAAGTTTTTCTTCTCAGTACCTGAAGGCCTTTCAGCAAACTAGTAAGGAAAACCAAGTCTGGACAAAACAAGGGGGTCCATTGGGACCAGCCTGAGATCTGTTCCTGAGCCAGGATCAGCCACTGCAAGCTCAGGGAGGAATCCAAAGAGAAATTCATACCCTTATGAAGCTGTGATTAAATATTCAGCATCACCAATAGGAAAACCAGAACAAAACAGCAAAACTTTATTTCTTTTCTGATTCTGTTCAAATATAGAAACCTTTGGTGGCAAGGTAGAATTTCTTATGGATTCTTCAGAAGTGGAGTATGTTCTTATTATATGAGATGCAGGAAAGAGAAGGGTGATGTCCATTATAAAAGAATGGCTTCACATTTGATAATGGCCTAGCAGGTTCCTGAGGATCCCACGAATGCTGGAGGGGCCTTTTATGTTCCATCTGTCACAGATGGGAAGTCACATTTCCCGTGGGGAGGCCATGTTTATCTAGGAAATGTGACTCTGGAAGCCAACAGATGGTAGTTGTAGAGCTTTCCTGCCAAGGGAGCATTGCAAACACCATCACCTCTGCCAGCTGGTAGCCAGGCACTAGAGACAGATGTAACCAGTTAGCAGAGATACCCACTCCTCAGCCACTGCCTGGGTTTGTGATGCATGAGATCAATGCATGACAATGAAGAAAGACTTGTCCAAAGTCCTTCACGGGCCACCAGCAATACTCTTACAGAGGGAACCACAAGCTGCTTGAAAAGGCCGGTACAGCTGGAACAAACCTGCTTTTCATTCAAAACAGGCATTTGTTTAATCCCAGCCTTTTCACTTAAACATCTCATTTAACTAAAGTTTTTGTGCAAAGTGGAGTTTCTGGTCAGAAACTGGTTGTCAGAAAGGGTTGAAGTAGAAAGATAGGAGATGCTGTTTCAAACCCATGGTCCAAACTAGGACTTGAATTTGGGGGTTCATCCCAATGGTCTCAACAGCCCATTGACTATTAATGGCTATTTCTATAGAATATTAATCCTTTCATCAGAGATAGATTGGTCTACAGTGACAACACAACATAAACATCCACAGCTTTTGAGGGCATATCCCAATATCAGCACTGCAATTGCTTTGGACACTTTGGTCCCTTCAGAGCTCTCTGCAGCAACAACACAGAACAGAAGTTCCCCAAACTAATTTATGAAAGTTCTCTTTCCTGACAATGTCTCTGACACAGAGCCTTTGGAAAGCCATGGACATGAACTTACCAACTGAGCAAATCCTTAAGCAGCTGTGATTTCACAACACTTCTGATATTGGGGCAGATAGGTGGCACCACTTGCTGGACTGCCATGAAAAAAGAAGAGCAGGTCATCATGGCACACAGTATGACATGGAGAATTGTGGCTGTGAACTGCAAGAAGCCCTTATTATTTTTGTGCATCACAAAGCACCAAATGGAGCCCATTCTCAGTTGCATCCTTTAGCTGCCACAGTGAAATAATCACACCGGGACAGGGAACTCAGCACAGAACTGAGCTCAGCTGCTGCTCGCTGCACTGATGGGAAAAAAAGCACCTGTAAACCCTGCAGGAGTTGAGGACTTGGCTGTTATCACTTGAAGTGGTGAGCACATGGTGCCCAGGACTTGTTATGGTGGTCACTTCACTGAACTCTAAAGGACTAAGCTGAGGGATTGCTCACATGAGAAAATGCATGCACACACCATTTCTAAGCACGTTGTTGTCCAGGCTGGAAAGAAAACAGAGCCCAGAAGAGGTTTATAGTGACAAAAGACCATGGGAAAATTCCTTGCAGTGACTGCAGTAAGTTTTTTTCCCTTTCCAAAATTTAGTGGCAAACAAAGCGTTAATGGAGTCACAAAGGGTCTGACAAACTGGAACCACATGGGTTAAGAGGCCTTGCTGATGGTAGGCAGCTGGCACTGGTGTGTGATAAGTGGAAGGAGAGCAGGACTGGGCCACTGGGTGATGGACTCTCTGTTGTGGCACTGGGCTTTGTTTCAGGGCATTTATCGAGCTGTGGATCAGTAGCATCCAAAGAGGGCAATTACCTAAAGAAAGAGAAAGAGTTTCTAAGTACTGCTAGTCACTGAGCTAAGAGATCTCTAGGAAGGATTAGAAAAGATGAGGGATTATCCAGGAAAGCAACTGAGCTCATTTAAAGGCTGTGTTTTTGGGGTGTAAAATAGCTCTCCGACTCATTTAGGAGTGAAAGCTGTTCCCCCGTTAGGGTACATTGCCCACGAATCAGGAAGTTTTTGTTCTGACAATATGCATACAACACCTGGCACAGCAGGCTCTCTGCTGTGTTTGAGAGGGTTAGAGCAATGAAAATTTATTTTCCATTATGTTCTATTTTAGAACTTGTTTAAACTGATACAAAAAACAATTAAATTCAATGTAAGTGGGAGAGATCTCCATCTGACCTCTCTCTACTGCAATGTAGGACTGGTTAATCCATCGGAGTCAAAGGAAATAACCTTGTGAAGTAAATGGGCTCAGAATATGACCTGATGTTAGTGTGCTGGGGGTTGGGATTGTTCTGGAATGACATCAATGTACTAAAGAAAACAGTGCCAATTAAGTAGTCTGAATGAATTTACATGACCATGATGTTACCTTTGACATATGCTTTCAGCAGTACCCTTGAGATGACTGTTTTCCCTTGTGATGGACAATTTCCAAGCATATTTATTTAGATATGATGAACTTGAATATCACGAGGAGGTGGAGCTGTTGTATGCTTTAACAGATGCTTTCCAGCCAGCAAGTTTATTTTTTTCTCTCCTTCTCTCTTCCTTCCTTCCAGTCACAGTAAATACAATTCCTTGTATGGCCATTACAATATATGAGTTTAAGTTACAATATAAGTTGAAGCCATTCAATGTGTTAACAATATGACTTTACTGAAAAATGGGAGACCTGAGAATTTCCCAAAAGCTTGTCTGGATTTAGATTACAGCACACCACCATCAGTGCCACAATATTCCAGCTGTACTAAACCATTTCATCCGAAGTGCAGCCTGCTGGATACCTATGGAGATTTTCATCATTTTGTTCTTGTATGGCAATGGACCATGGGTGATACAAGATTCAGCTTTAAGGCAGACCTGGAGTTAGCCAGGTTGCTGTAGTAGGAGCTACACAAATGCTTTTTCTTCTTCTGCTGTCCTTTCTGCATGTACCTAACATCAACCCCTTGCTTCTCTGTAGGAAGGAAGGTTGCAAATACGTGGAGATCAAGCAAGTAGAGTGTGAAAGGGAGTTTGAAATGTAGCGCAGGAGGAGAAGGAAAACCAAAGACTGGGTGAATTCAATCCCAGATTATGTCGAAGGGTCATCATCCCTATTTCTGTGCCCAGGATTCACTGGGTGATCGGAGCTGGCGTGGATGAATTGTCCCCAGCCTGTATCAAGGGAGGGAAATTGGGAGGGTGTAACCTCAGCACATCCACGTGTGTGTGCTCTTCTGGGGAAAGCTGATATGCTTGTTGGGAAAAAAGATGTCCCAGGTGAGATGCAAAGCTGTGAGGCTCCCTCTTACCATTCCAGGCCCCTCAGGAGGGTCATTACCTCCAATTTAGTTTCCTGGATGTCAGCAAAAAGGCTGTAATCATTTGCTTGGCAGAGGCAGGGCAGGCCAGGACATCGGTAGGACCTGTCAGGGTGTCACTTCATCTCTCACACACTTAGTTAGAGGCTGACAGCAGCTTGCCATTACCAATGCAGTGCCAATTATCCCTGAATTGCAGGAACATGCCCCACTTGGCACCCCACCTTCCTTACCCACTTACCCTTCCACTATGGATCATTAAAATTATTTTACACACACACACACACACACAGCTGCTCAGCCCAGTGCATTAAGCCAGACCCAGCTGAGGGTTCCTCAAACCTGTCACCATGGGCAGGAATACTCTGGAGTGGCAGGGAAAAAGGTTTTTTTAATATATTTTAGAAATCATGAGATATTAGAGGCTTGTGTTTCCCCCTGGGTTTAATTACACTGAATGCATTTAAACTCCTCTAATAGAAAGTAAATCTCTGAAAATCTGCAGAACAGAAGAGGGTTTATCACCTCCACACAAGCTAGGGGGAATGTAGCTCCTCAGCTCAAAGGGATTTTTCTGGTGTATAAAGAGAGGGTTTCTACCAACCTTTGAGTCTTGGTCTTCTTCGTGCTATGCCAGGGTGTTGGAAGAGTTCTGAAGCTCCCTGGCACTGACCATACACTGCTCTGCCATTTTGGCTGCTTGCATCCAGGAATTGGCCAGTCTGCTCCGAGTCCTGAGATACCTAGGCAGCCAGGGCTGTCCTGGTCATGGCCAAACCACAATCCCCTACTTTTGTGAGTGGTGTCTGTCACCCACTCCCACTTTATATCTGCTTGTCAGCCCGAGGGATGGGCTGTGCTTCCATGCCCAGTGTTGCTTTCCTACCTCCATACTTTGTTTCCACTGCCCTGACACACATAGCTGGTATCACCTTGCTGTGAGTTGAGATTGTTATTCAGAACAAACCTTGCCTCACTTTTTTGTAGACTCCCTGACCTCTGGGAATCTTAACCAGACTATCTTCTCCTTCACCCTAACCAACTGTACCATCCTTCTCTCTGTTTTTTCCCCTATTTCATTTTTTTCCTTGCCATTTTTGTAAAACAACTTAAATGTCATCTTTCTGCAATTACCCACAGAAGAGAGAAATGAATAGGAACATTCCCACAGGGGTCCCTGTCTTAAATGAGGCTTTTGTTGTTATAAATTGTTACTCAAAGCACTACAAGCCTTTGGAATCACCCACATGTTCCTGGTAACTTGATGCATAGGGCTTTGAATTCAGAGAGCTTCTTTGGAGCCTGCCAGCTTTTCTGGAGATAGGAAATCCGAACGTGTAATTCTCAGCACCAGCACCAACCCCTTTGCTCAGGCACAGGTGACTTTGTGTCGTGCCCACCACAGCCTCCTTGTCCCTGCACACCCACTGACAACAACGCCTGCCTTGCATCTGCCTCCAGTGACTGAATCAGGGAGAAAACACCATAGCGTGGCTTGAAAATGTTCCTTACTGCTCTTAAATCCCAATAACCCTGGTTTAGGACAGATGTTCCCCACCCCAGAAGGTGCAATATTGCCTCGTGTTTAAAGCAAAAGGAAGATTGAGGAAAGTTCAGGTGTCCTTTTGCTGCTCTGTTGCTGATTTGAGCCTCCCTTGGGTGAAGGGCTGCACCACCAGCCCTCCTCACATCCCAGGTTCCCCATCAGAAGTGTGAGGCAGTGAACAGTCTTCCCAATGCATGGGGGGAGGAATCATGAGATTTAACATGAAATTATTTAAATCCTTCCCTTGAGGGCTGGGGCAAACCTAAGTGTTGACTAAACTTCATAGTGAGCTGCAATTCTTGCTTGCAGCACCTGGACAGAAAGTGTCGTGGGAGGGCTAAGCTTTGGGATTGCCTGGCTGAGAAAGAGAGCTTCTTAGTTTATTTTTTTCCCCTTCCTGCAAGGTCTAGGAGTGGAAGGGTAAACACTGAGCTTTGAGCAGGGTTATGGAGAGACATCTCTACAGCTGCAGAAAGCTGAGCTGTCACACTCCTGCACCAGCTCCCCTGTGCATTGCTCTGGACCTCAGGATGCTCATTCCAGAAAGTCAATACCCACAGACCAGAGCATGGACCAGAGAGTCCTCTGGGAATGTGGGTAGCAATCTTTGCCTGCTGCTGGCAGGTCGTGTGTTCTTTTTCTATTCCTGAGGAAGGAATGGATGGGACATGGATGCAAAGAACTGATACAGCCAAAGCCAGAACACCAGGTTAAGCTGTCAGCCTTAATTAAACTATAATGAAGATGTCAGTCACTTTTGTAAAGCTCGGGGAGGTGGGAGGGAAGGGAGCCTGGGTCTGTCATATCCCACATACAGGCACACACCCATTTCCCTTTCCTCTCTTTGTGCCTTTCCCCATTGCAGAAAGAAACAAAGCCTAGTGCATCTTCCCAAACAGATCACGAGATCAGCATCCTTTGAAAAGGGACTAAAAAAAAAAAAAAGATATTAAACTTTAAATACCATTTCTTTCCATGCTGCTAAGCAGCTTATTTATCACAGCGTGAGCCCACCTTAAGAGCCTGACGACAGAAAGCTCCACTGGTAATTACTGCAGGGAGCCAGCAGGCATGAATGAGTCACCACAATGCCAGTGTGCAGCTACAAGGTAAGGGGAGACAGACAGCCAAGAAACAAGGGCCAGCCAAGCATGGTGCCTTGAAACCCTCTTGGGATGATATGCTGGTACATCTTCTTTGTCCCTTGCCAGGAACCAGCTCGCCACACAGACTGATGCTGCTGGAGCTTTCTCAAAGGAGCATCCTCAGATGTAGGTCACTTCCTTGGGTATGTGGTCCTGACTTGCCAGAGGAAAAGGAAGCCTTCTTGTGGAAAAGGTTCTCAGCTGGCTTGGTCTGTGTATGCATCCAAGCTGTGCCCTTCGAAAATGATGCTGAGCAAAGATACCCTTGGTTTGTTGCTGGCTGTCCTCTCTGCTAGCAGACATGCCGGCTTCATCAGCAAGATCTGTCCTCCCCATCCCCTGCATTGGGGGGAATCGAGCCATTTCAGTTCAATGAGTGACATGGGAGTGAATCTAAGGTGACAAGCTGGGTCTGCTGGGAAGGGAAGGCAGATCAGCACCAAGAAACCTTTGCAACTCCTGCCCAGACATTAGAATATGTCCCCTCCTCCTGTGCAGTGCTGGAGCTGACAGCAGGGTCAGCCCATGCCTTGCAGCAGAAATAGTAGCTCTAGAAAGAAGGGACATCATCTTCCCTTGTATCCTGGGAGATGACAGTAGGTACCACCCTTCCACCATCCTCTCCCCTAGGGAATTGGCAGCAGATGCCATCCCCCTTTTTTTCTGCAATTTGATGCTGTTCCCAGAACAACTTCCAAGGTGTTTTTTTTTAGGAAGACTTTACCACTGCAAAAAAGCAATTCAAACATCATCAGAGCTTGGTGATGGATGCTGCATGAACATGTGCAGTGCTAAAATTTCCTGGGCCAAAAAGCCAGTCTAAATAGCCAAGACACATTGCAGAGGGGAGGAGATGGAACATGAAGAACTGAGTTGCCCACATTCCTCTCCTAGTTTGATGGCTGAGGTAGGAGCAGGACTCAGATCTCCTGTTTCCTGTCCATCAGGCTTCCTGGACAGCAGCCCAACCTGCTCCTCAAGATGGTAATTAAATGGGACATGGGCCCTGAGCAGTGTCTGATTTAGCTTTGCACCTGGTGGGCTTAGTCACCAGCACACAGCCCCATCTCCATAAGAACAGTGCCTGTTACCTGTGCTCTGACACATCATATGTGGTCTTAAAATATCACTGGGTTTCTCACAGAGCTCCTCTGAGATTCCTGCAGATCTGTCTCTCCTGCCAATCACACTTGAAATGTTGTGTTCTCTGATGACTGCAAATTTTGTGGTCCTCCATCCCTCCTTGCGAGTGAGCTCTGAGCTCTTGCCCACCAGTCCAGATTCATGTTATATCCTTCTGCAAGCCTTGGCAGTGTCTTTTTGCTGTGGCTACTCCCAGGAGCAGGTCTTTAGGCTGTAAAGACACAGAGGTAGTCTTTGGCAGCCTACCCAGCAGTAGCAGATAGAAGTGTGAAGTGAAGGAGGAAAGCTACAAATGGCTCCACATGAAAAACCTGACACATTCTGGACTTGCACATCATGATCTCTTTCAAGCCATGAGATAGTATCAACTTCTGAAAAGGGATATTTTAGGCAATGTCTCATGGTGTTTGGCCCTCTTCACACACTGGCCTTCACCTGTGTGTGGAGATTAGAGTTCACACAACAGTATCTTCATCACTGCTCATGGCCTTCCCTCCAAAGATGAGTTAACACACAGCATTGTACAGAGCATCATCCTGAGCAGCAGGGAGAGCTGCAGTGGTCGTCTGTGTGCATCTTTCCCCAATCATGATCCAAAGTAGTTTTCTAGTGCATAAAAAGGTCTGAGGTCCACAGGTTTCTCCCTGTCCTTTTGCAGAGCTGTGACCTTCAGGAGGTTCAGACAAGTGAAGAGCCATGTGGTTGCTCAGCTGGACTTGTTAATGGACATCCCGCTTCCAACAGGGAGGCCTGAGGGAAAGATGGCTTTGATTCCAGAAGGGAAACTGCTATTTCCATGGACAGTTCTCAAGATGGTGGCTCCGTGCCATCCCTTTAACCTGCGGTCTTGACTGGAAACCTCCAGCAGCCCCAGCAGGAACAACTTGGGTCTGGCAGTGCCAGTAATGAGGTCCAGCTGGCTCCTTGGCCAGCAGCTCTCTGATGCTATGACAATAACACTGCCAAGAGATGGTCAGGGATGGATGAGTGAGAAGGACAAGAGGTGGGAAAACATGAGCATGGCACCCACCAGCCTCAGAGATGCTCTCTCACTGTGGTGAGATGGCCCTGTGGCATGGAGATGCAAGAAAACTGCATCCAGAAGGCTTGGGGGGCAAACACAAGTTCCCTGATGGCCTTCAGAGCTCTCCTGCAATTTGGAGATGATCTCTGTGATCACAGTTTAGTCCTTTCCTGGTTCAGGCTCTGCAGGAGCTACCAAGTCTTGATCCTGAGGGCCATCCCCTTAATTTCTATTGTATTTCAGATCATGTGAGAACATCTTATGCTATCCATCTCCCTTCCTGAATTCTGGGTGTGATGGCCAGAGCAGGATAGTGAGACAGTCCCATGGGCTGTGCAGTACAGATCTTCTTGCTGACCAGCACGTGTAGGTGGCAAAGGGTAGGTACAGAGCAGAGTATTTGTATCTCAGAGGGAACAGACAACTACGGAGGCTGCATGGGCAGGGGGAGAGAGGCGTCCTCCCCCGGTGGCCCCGGTCCCCTGCAGGGAGAGCTGATGTTGCATTTTTCCCATGCGGCCACCGGAGGGCAGCCCGAGGGAGGGAGCCGGCCACAAACCTCCCGAGAAAAGGGGGATGGAGGGAGCAGGGAGAGGCAGCAAGAGAGATGCCGGGGGTCCACAGGGGAGCAGGGTGCAGGGTGCAGGCAGAGAGGGGAGCAGGCAGCGGGGAAGCTGGTGGAGAAAGTTCAGCAGGGAGATGGAGATGTGCAGGCTGAAACGGTTCAGCTCTCTGTTAGGGAGAGGGGTTTTATGTCTGTGCAATAAGGAAACCAATTAAAGGCATGATTTAATCAGCGTGTTTTAGTGGGAGCATTAAGGGACCTGGATGTGGCATCAATAAGGAGCCGCCAGCACGCAGCGATGGTGTCCAAAGTGGTAAAGCCACCTCCTAAATGGAGCCTCTCCACGGGATATTTCCAGCCTCCAGCCAGGTCAGGGTTGAAGTTGTGGCAGGGGAAACCGTAGCTGCAGCTGACATGGGCTGGGTTTGGAGACAAATCAGGTGGATCTGACAGATCCCTCAGGACAGCAGGGTAAATCCTTCCCCATTGAAGCTGGCAGGGCCAAGGGATGTTGTGTTGGTGACTGCAGGGCCAGCCTTTCTCTGCTTGAAAGAGGCTTTGATAAAAGCATCCAGGCCAAAATATTCATCTGCTGTTCATGGTCATAACATCGCTGCAGTGCCCAGCAGGGACAGACCAGGCTGCTGCAGGAGTGCAGGGCAGCCACCAGGATGGCTGCACCCCAAAGAATTCATAATTGGACACTTTGAATTGACCTCTTAGGTTGTGTTTACCCCTTGAAGGAGCCCTCAGCATTTCAATCCTCTTCTGAATTACAGAAGGATCTGTGGCAGGATCTTGTGGCAGTAATGATGGCTCAGAGACATCAGGCACATGGATTTTGAGCAAGGCATAATAACAGTCCCAAGTTACTGGCTTGCCATGCAGATTTCTGTGCTATTATATTGCAAGGGGGAAAGGCAGTGAAGGTCTCTGGTGAACTGAATTTTCCCTGCTTTGATCCCTTCTGCAATTTCACTCGTTCCTCCCACTGCCTCTCAAAAATCCCAGCGGCATAGGTGCAAACTGCTTTTTTTTTTTCATGCAGCAAAATCTTCACTTCAGTGGTAGGTGAAACAATGCTTTACATGGATCATCTGCAAGGTGCTTAAACACCCAGCAGGAAGAGAGGTGGTGCATGAAAATAAAATATTATGGCACCAAATTAAAAAAAAATTAAAAAAGAGGAAGATTTTGCCATGTGGAAAGAAGTCAATGCAACCTTTCTTTTCCCTGGGAAAGACCAAGTCCCAGCTTAGTGGCAGGAAAGTGAGTCTCTAGCATTGCCCAGGACCAAATAGCATTTAGTTGCTGTGAACTCACTTTAGTTGAAAAATGTGAAGGTGCCTAGGGAAAGAAGTCTAAAAGGAAGAATAATGCTGAGGCAAATGATTTCAAATTCTGGGGCTGGGGTCACAGACACTAGGAAATGCCACTTCCCTGAACAAAGACTTGGATTTAGTTCTGTTACTTCTTATATGGCCACAAATGCATTGCCATCTCTAAAACAGGCACCATCGTGCTTCTTTCAGGGGTCTGTAGAAAATAAATACTTTGCAAGCCACGATGTACTCACATGCTGCAATAATATGCACTACATTCATACCTAAAATAGATCCATTCCTGTCAGCAAATATCCAGACATTCTGAAATCATTCTCATCAGCTCAATATCCAAAGATAGATAGTTCCAGACTAACCTCATTTCTCTGAGGAAATTATTTTTTCTTTGAAAGAGAGAAAGGAGCACTAATGTATTTAACCAATCTTGATTTCAGTGTAATATTTTGACAAAGCCATATTAATTTCATTAGTTTTGCTGAGAAGTAACATCAGACTTGTAAACCATTCTCTGCTAGTGGTTAAAGGAGAGATAATGATCATAATAATAATAATAATAATAATAAAAGCACAAACAGAAAAAAAGGAAGGGGAGTTGTGTTTTGGAAGTTAATAAAGATTTCATCATGAATGACCTTGGATTGCAATTTTTCAGCTCTGATCAGGTATTTGCTTATTGGGAGTTGGGAGACAAGAAGTCACTGTAGCAGGCAGGTATTGCACAGAGGAAGATCTGGATGGTCTCAAAGGCTGGAGGAAGGGGCTGGCATGCGATGCTGTAATTCACACCGTTACATGTGTTGGGACTAGGAACACATCCTCTGCAAATGTCACCAGAGGAGAAACATCAGGGTGTACAAGCTGATCAAAGGAGGACTGTGAATCACCAAGGAGTTTTGTCCATGAAAATGTCAAACGATATCCTAGGATGTACCAGGCAAAGAATTCCCCAACGTGATAGGGAGATATTAATGCCATGATGCAAAGCCCTAGTGTTCCTTTATCAGGAATACAGCATGACAGCTTTGGTCATGCAAGGTCAGGAAAGATAAATGCAGTGTGGATGGATGCAGAGAGACCCTTTGAAAGGTTTTCCTTTCCTTTATCCAGTTTTAGAAACCCGACTAGAAGAGTTCAGCTTGTTTGGGATGCAATGGCTGAGAAGGGATGATATCTCTCTCTTGGTCGAGGGAGCTAAAGACCCCGGAAACAGTGAATAGTACAAAAAAATAGCATCAGCATGAAATCCAGCGGGTACAGGCATAGAGTCAGTAGAGTAGGGAAACTGGAGTAAGGTGCCTGATAATCAGACCACTGATGTTGAAAGCAGCAAGCAATCTGAACCCTCCTTCAGCAGCTTATGAATGATACAGAGTGTGACTAAGGCTAAGCAAAGGTATCTTTTCCAGTCTAAGAAAATTAAGAGCTCTCATCCAGCTACGTGATCTTCCAAAAGGCAGAAGAAAACGGGGCTGCTGCTTGCCCTGGTGTCAGCCCTCTGCAGTCCCAGGAACTGAAGCAACTCTAGACATACCTGAATATCTCTCTTTATTTTTCAACAAGTTGGTCTAGACTGGTCTCCTTTGTCACCTGTGTGTCCAAACAAGCAACATTTCTATAGATCATTCCATAAACATGTAATCTGTATTGCATCACAGTCTCCTTTGGTACAGTCCCTGAAAGAGACTTTCACAGGAGAAAAATATGGTCCATTCTCTTGACATTCAGTGCTGCATGGTTAGTTTTCTCAATCTCACTAATGCCCAATAAGTAAAGGATATTTTTGACAAGTCCTGACTAGACTGAGATACACAGAAAAGTAATAAAACATATTTCAGAAAGAGATCTGTTATATTTTCAGATCACAGTAAATCTTAACGTAAGCCATGTACAATACCAAGCAGCTATTTTTTCTCTGCCATACAAATGCAGCCAAGCTTCATCTCCTTCCCAGCAACCCCCAGACAGGCTGTGTCAGAGAGATGCTGGGAGAAATCTCCTTCTGCTCAGTGTTTTGGAAAGAAGGATCCACAAGGGCTATGGAGTTACAATCTGTGGCTTGGAAAAAAATGAAATCCCCTGGAGAGATTTCATCTGGGGCTTCCCAGATGGAAGCAGAACGATTGAGGGGCAGAACCGGTGCATGTTGCTTTTCCACTGCTGATTCAGCAGCCCCAGCCTTGCCAAGTGTTTGGGCTTTCAAGCCATTTGCATCCAAAGGCAATTGGAGAAATCATTTGACAAGCTTCATCCCGAGATGCTGGCAGATACCCAAGACCAATTTTGTTACTCAAAGATTATGTTTACAGTGAAATGATTTAGGGATTGAGGGATTATCCAACACGGGCCCACAGCCCAACACCTCCAGAAGCACCAACTACCTAATGATTCCTAACAGCAGGAGTCAATCTCCAGGAGCTGAGATTTTTTTTCTTTTAATTTATTTTTTTTTCTGGGATAAAATGAAACTGTTCTGTTCAAACAGTGCTGTCTACAAATCATTAATAAAGGCATTGGTTGATTTACATCTGGCATTACAGAGGTCAGAACAATAAAACACAACTTTATTTCACAGCTAACACACACTCCCTGCTATCCTTTATAAGGGCTGTCAAAAGCCAGTGCTTGAGGAGAAGGCAAGGTAGGCAGTGCAAAGACCTAGATGGGGAGGACCAGGAATTATTAGTGCCAGGAATATTGCAGGAGAAATTAAGGGGTGCATTTCTAACAGGGTGGAGGGGTTTTTTGGCTGTTTTTGTTTAAAAGTTTCATGCCAAAAAGAACAGGGCACTGGGTTGTTTAGGAGGCGACTGCTGTGTTATTCCCGTTGGGGAACAAGTTTTTTGCTTTGCTTTTGGAAGCTGGGTCTGTCATTGAGTATTTCCCGATGGAAACCCCAGTCCTGTTAAGGACATCTGATAGAAAGTGTCTTTAGACCAAAGTTTGCATGAGTCCAGTAGCTGGAGAATTCCTAAACTGTTTAGCAGCAATGTTTTGTAGTGCTACAAGGCCCTGACATGGTGACTATGTGTAAGTCACACATGCCTCTGAAACAGGAGCACTCTCCAAATACCCCATTAGCAGAGTCTTTCTTCCAAGGATGTGAAAATATGGAAAGAAAGCAGAGAGCAGATGCCCACACCAAGGGCCAAACTTCCCCACGTTCAGAAGCCAGAATGGTCCCATTTATTTTCGGTTTTGGAAAAGCCTGACCTTAAATAGATGTACTTGAGCCAAGAGATGTTAGGGGCAGAGTCTGAAAGCTAAGTAAGGTCCAGATCCTACAAGCTGGTGCACACAGCTGCACTCCAGCTGACTGCAAGAAAAAAAGACAGTCTCATACAGTTTGTTTGTTTGGATTATTAGTCAGCATAATCTGTGGCCAGTACAAGATCTTGAGCTGCTTCCTCATTGTAGAAAATCACAGTTGATAAATTCATTTATCAGCCATACTCTTAACATATTTTTCTTAAATACTGTACTTGAATATTGTGTATTTTCTATACTCAAAGACCCTCCCCACTAACAAAGTAGAAAAATACTCGACAACTAAGCCCAAATACAACAACAACAACAAAAAAGTAGTGCTGAGAAAAATCCTTCATCTTCCATGTATCATTCTGATCAAAACCCTGGTTAAATGCTAGCCAGAGGGTCACAGCCATTTTCTTAAGCTCTAGGGGCATCAAATTTTCCTGCCCGTCCCTCAGCCTTTCAGGCTGCATCCCTTAATGATGATATTGATTTTGATTTTAGTTTCATCTAGCTTTAGTCCATCCCAGTGATGGACTCCCACTGCTCCCAACAGGAGATTATTCTGTACTCTGGCAGACCTCACTGATAGGAATCTCCTCCTGACATCCAACTTAAGTTTTCTTTCTTGTTTTGCTTAAACTTTTTATGCTTTGATTGGATGAAGTACTTCAAGGCAGGAGTTAGGGGTTAGAGAGAGAGGAGAGAGAAGGGGAGAGGAGGCCAGACAAGATAAATTGCCAACCTACTAAAGAAATGTGCAAAAGTTTCCTCCCGAGGCCTGACTTTCTGTTGCAGTCATAGGTTTTACAGAAAATACATTTGCCCAGAATGCTTTGTAAGGAAAAGAAAGGAAGAGAATTGTTATTTAGAGGACCCTGAGCTTGACAGGTGACATATCAAATACTGTCTACATTGGAAAAAGGACTATCATTAAGGCATGAGCTTTGGGTTAAATTTATACATATATTTGGTAAAGAATATTAAAACCATGTGGAATTGACCCTGGTTATTTATGTGGATCATTTTGCTATTGCATTTCTGTACTGCTGCAAACGTCAAATCAGTCAGACAAGAAGACCACCTAGGCCACTATACTGCCTACAGAAGTTATTAATAATGATGCCAGGGAAGAGCACAGGAACTACGGCTGTTCCCTATGGACCATCCTAAGCAATTCTTCCTTCTTCTCATGCCTACATTTCCCAGACTGGGAGTCCTTGTAATCCTCTTTCCTACCTCTGATTAGATTGGGTTAGGATCAGTGGCAGGCACACTGAAGACCAGGAGATGAACAGCTCAGAAATCTTCTATATTGCCCATCTTAATGCTGACTGGAGTTGACAATGTTGTGTCCAGAGGGATGCAATATGAGTTATTTTGTGATCCTGGACAACTATAAACTCACATCAAATGAAGTCAGCCATAAAGATCTCCGTGCAGTAATCTACTGAACTATGTGAACTACTGAAAAAAAGTGTGCAAAGAAAATTGCTTGGGAGGAGCAAACGGTACACAGGACATGGAAAGAACAGAGGGGGAAAGCAAGATGAAGTTAGGTTGGAGGAAAGATATGAAAATCCTTGCACTTGAAATCCATCCAGGACAGAAGTCACATATCTTTTTAAGGCCAGAGAAGTCCATTAGGATGATTGCAGTCTGCCTTGCTGCAAAACACAAACTGCAGGAGCTCACCCAGTGATTCTCTCATCAAGTTTAAGAACTAGTGATTTTAATTCAAAAATACAGGCTTTGGAAAAGTTAGTCAGCTTCACAAAAGAGGCTGATTCACCATACCTCTTAGGAACCTGCTCTGATGACTAATTGCCCTTATTGTTAAAAGTGAGCCTCTAATTTGTGACATCAACACTGACAACCTCAAATTCCAGCCACCGGATCTTGGTCTTTTATTTGCTAGAAGGAACTGCAAAAGTGGGAGTGTGCAAAAGAAAGAGGGAGAACGAGATGCTAAGCCTTTCTATAAAATGTTTTTCTTATAAAATGCGGAGTGAGGGAAAGATGAGACAGGAAAAGATGTTAAAATGCAGGCATGTCATTAGGGCACTACTGAAAGAAGAGATTTAGATGAGGATCATTTGGATTTCATGAAATTTTGATCTTTTGAGGAATGGGAAGCCAAAACCAACCTCTACCTTGCTTTCCTCAGGGAACAGGGGTTGGAAGGAACAGATCAGTGATGAGAAAGGGACTGAGATGAAGGGAAAGCCTAGAGAAGAAGGTGGGGGTTTTTGAGATAGCAGCAGCAAAACCAGGGGAAGATGGCACTGTAACACGGACAGAAACTGGACAGATTAAGAGATTCAGGCTGAAGAGGTAGATCAAACATGGTAACTAAGCAAAATGTGTGAACTGGGGAAAGAGTTGAAAGCGTGGACAAGGAGCCAGAAAAAGACTAGATACATGATGGGCACCTTCTGTCTCTAATTCAACGATTTGCGTGAATAGACTTAAATCCTGACAGCTTAACTTGAAAGCAGAACATTTCAGTGTTGTTTTGCACAAAAATAACCCAATTTAAAAAGTAAAACTTAAGACACTGTAAAGCAAGACTTTTTTCCTTCTTCCAAGCAGTTTATTACTTGGCTGTATAAAAATACTGCTACTAATGAAAGACAAATTCTCCCTACATTCTGACTTTTGCATGATGAATTCTAAGGTCACAAAGAGTCTTTTAAGCACAAAATGAGGGAACAGGAATTGTAACAGGTGAGTTCTGGCAAGACATATATTAAATCCACCCAATTCAACAGACTTGATTCCCTTGACAAGCATTTCTATAATTAGCTATAACTGTGTCCCTTCTAAAAACCCTTTAATAAGACCCACCATATAATTTTGGTGTCCTGTATGTATCAACAGCCAGTAAGATCAGAACTCCTCGTTGACTGGTGAGAGTTGAAGTTCATGACCTGGGTCACTGAAAGGTAATTTCCTTCAGCTTTGCAATAAACTCTCTGTATTGACCTAAGACCTCCAATATTACAAGTGGTTACCAGCGTTCCATAAAAATAAAATGTGGATACCAAATATCTGAATTTGAGTAGATTTGCTAGAATTTTATTAATTTATAGAAGTTGAAGGTTATGCCATATGTCACTAGAAAGTAATTTTCTCTGAATGTGCAATAAGGGCTTAGATTTGATTTATGACCTAAATATTGCAAGATATTAATATATCTCCATGCCAGATGGTAATGTACATGTGAGGAAATGTACCTTTCCTTTCCTAAAATTGCAAGAATTTTCTTTCATTTACTAGGATAAACTCAATCAATGGTGTTCATTAATTTTTGAACACTGAGCACTTACGTGGAATGTCCCCATCTCTCAAACAGATAGCTGTGTTATTCCTGTTTGAAATAAATTCAAAATGCTTCCAAAAACTGCTTCAGAGGCTGTATATGTGGTACCCACGTGTATATCTGCTAGGGTTGTCCAGACCTGACATACTTCTAGAAACAGACAATGTTTTGGACCCTTGGGATCCAATTTAGATGCCGTTGAGGATTACAGCTGCAAACAAATAACGGGGAAATATATATTCCAAATGTAGTTGCAGAAACTGAGAAACACATTGGGCAGGTTGGAGGGAAGAGCTCCTTTAGAACTCCAGGGCAAAAATTCATGAGAAGGCTGTACAGCTATTTTAAAATGTACCGATGTGCTTTTGTGAAATGCAAAGATATCTGAGACTGTTTTCTAGGAACAAGAGGTGGTTCACTGTTTTCTGCTGCTTGCTCATAACTGCATTAAGTCCAGTGATTTCCTGGAGAGGTGTTAATAACTTATTTATATACTAGGTAAACAATATGTACTTTTTTACCTCCAGAATAAAAGCTATGCACCAGAATTTCTCATATTCCCTGGTTATCAGTGCATAAAATCAATCTCTATGCCAATTCCTTTTGGAACTACGAGTACAGACTAAATAATAAGGGTTTGCTTCAAGTAAGAATTTCCATCCCTTAGGAAACTCCAGTCTTTCCAAAAAGTAGTTTCATCTTGAATCAGGAGATGTTAATATGACAGTCACCTGACCCAAGGGAAGACCACAGTGTGTGATGGGAATTGAAGTCCAGCCGAGGAATACACATCACGGGGAGAATAGAAATGCAAAGCACAGATGAACCACTGTCCCCAGATCCTCCTGCAAAGTCCATTTTAGTGCTGTTTCAGTACAAAACACAGTAATTTTGATTTTGCAGGTGGTTGCTTTCATTTGAAATTCACCTCTCTTCTGCACAGTGGCATTAACTCACCCTAAGCGTGACTTTAACACAAATGGAAGATGTGGTACAGGGACAGGATATCATTTCAAAGGTTAGGTGGGCATTGTTCAAATGCACGCTGCTGCGCTTTTAAAGTTTTGCTTCAGAGTTTATTTATGCCCTCAGGTCCCTTTGCTGCTCTCAGCACGAAGTCAGACCCACACTCTCAGTCCTTGCTGGCCACTCTTGTTTCCAGTACTGGGCTTTCAGCAAGTCCGATGTTTGCCTCAGCTCTGCCTGTTGAATTCGCTCCCTGCACCCTAACAGAGAGCCAGCTAAAGGGTCTTCCAGCTCTGGGATCTCAGGGAATGTTTTGCAAGGATTAAGTTTACAGTGAAAGCACGGATCAAAGGCCTTAAATGCCTTGTGTTTGCCTGCCAGGAGGCCGATGGCCATGTGAGCAGTGGGGGTCCCGTCAAATGACAGAGGAGATGGGTTATTATTTCCCCTACCCTTCCCTGCCATCCCAGCCCTGTTATTTCAGGGCAGAGCAGTGAGCAGAGGAGCAGGGCCTGACTCCCCAGCTCGGTTAGCATTTCAGATGCAAGGCACCAGGTGGCTGGAGTGACAAGAGGCTGTCACGAGCTGAAATGTTTGCTGTCTTGAATGAGAAATAACACTCCGAGAAGAGACTCTCCCCTGCAGAGCTCCATCTCAGACCACTCAGAGGTAGAGGGGGAGTAACACAGGTCGGCAGCCAGATTCACTCCTGCTTTCTGGTTATGGGATGAACAAATGCATCCAGCACCAGCCAGGGCTGGGAAGCAGGAGACAAGATGTGGCAGTTACTGCCATATTAAGAAACAACATTAGCATGAGAAGTGAGTGACTGATGGCTGATTTGTCCTGAGCACATGTCAAAAGAACAAGCTTCCTCCTGTAAATTGTTTTCTCCCTGCCTCAACCAAGAGAGCTCTGCTATTCTGGTGAAGTGACAGATGCTGCTACCAGTCATACGACTAAGCAAAAATGCTCTCATTTTTAGGAATATGGGATGATGAGTTCTAGCATCCAAGGGTAATTTCTTACTGTTTATTCTCACTTGCCCCTGGCACATCCTCTGCTATCTATTTCTAGAGATTTCCTCTTGGGTAGCAGACTTAAGTCTTTTCTGTAGTCCTTCTTACAACCTATAAACAGGAAAGTACAGTATTTCTGCAAAAATACACAAAAATACAGATATATTAATGCAGTACTGCATGTTCCAGCAATATCCCAGGGCCATTGCTGAAGGCTGCAGCATCACTGTTAGATAGGCACAATTGTGACAACAATGTGAGGACAAATGAGCATCCAATTTCACAAAAATTTAAAGTAGTATTTTTCCACTTAGGAAAAGGGACAGAGAGTTGTCTTTTGTCATTTCTGTGTCACTACTCATCCTAAGCTGGGACTGGGTCATGTATACACTAGGTGCTGTACATACAAAATGAAAATCAGACACCGTTTCAGAGTTTTCCATCTAAGTATGGAGCAAGAAATGCATAAGAGAGACAGGAATGTAGGGAAATAGTGGGACAATGTGGGTCAGAGTGAGAGCCTGGAGCCAGAGAGTAATTGTCATGGGGTTTACAGACAGCATCATGATGAGTTTGATTTAGGAAACGTAATGAAATAGCCTTGTAGATGTTTAAGAGAGCATGAGGATCGGTACAGGATAAACACAAAGGTGACTTCTTAGATGGAAGAAGTGGGAGAGGGAAGACTGGCACCAGGGGCCAACTGAAGGTGAGAACCAACCTTTCTGAGCTGAATGACAGATGAGGGAGAGGGTGGGTGAATATGGACTGTGAAAGCAAGTGTGTGCAATGTATGTCTGAAATGTTAGAGAAAGGGTGGCACCAGTGGGGTGGGTATGGAGGGGTAACACACTGACAGCAGTGGCTGGGGAGGGGATCTCTGCCTCCTCCATACCCTGGAAAGACTTGTGAGTGAAGGCAGGCTACGTTTGTTAATACCAAAGGAAAGGGCAGTCCCTGCAGTCATTATGAGATATGAAGTGAGAGGCTGGACAAAAGTTTTGGCTGCAAGGCAGGAGAAGAAAGGTCACATCTGTTTAGAAATGTTACGATGGAAAAGGCTTCTAGAGGCATAGCCTGGATGTGAGGCTTTGGAGTGCAATCTGGGTTGATGCTCAAGGTTACAGGGCCACCATGCACGCATACTGCAGGAGCTGAGAGTCAGCAGGAAAGCAGTGGGGTAAAAATGAAAATCTTTGCACTAGCCCTCATGACCCTAAAGTGGTGGTTAGGCAGCCCCAAGGAGATGTCTGAGATTTCCTAGTAAAGTGATAGAAATAGAGAAAGCGTTGTTGTTCTGGGGAAACAATGCAGGTGGTGTTTATCCAGTGTAGAAATGACAGCCTGTTGCCTTACTAGAAACTGCATGGCACTGATTTGTCTTTGGATAATTGTTCATCTTATGCATTGTAAGTTACTTGCTGGCTAACACCCAGGACTCCTCAGACTAGCTTTGGCACCCCCGGTCTAAGCTGTGATCATTTTCATATTTCACATGTCTTGGCTTTCATGTAGGCACATGGCATGTATAAGGTTTTCTTCTGTGAGTGGTGGGAACATCTAAAAGAAGAATGCCATGACAGTGTTGCTAAGAGATGGGGTCTGTCCCCGGTCCCCATGAACCAGCCTGGACCTGGCTGTGGCTGTGGAGATGGGTTTCACTCTCTGCAGATGATATCTGTCATTACACTGCTTGATGAACTGTGCCTTTCATTTCTCCTTTTTTCATTATTCAGTATAACAGGAACAGATTTATATTTTTTTTTCTGCAGGCAGGCAAAGACATTTCCATGGAGTATAACATCTCTGTAAACACAGGAGTAGGACAGCCTACCTGATTCCCCTCCAGCCCTGGATACAAACCCGATGACTGAACTTTTCCCAAGAGACCAATCCATGTCTTCATTTTCATGCAGTAAAGGCCACACAACCTGGCCTTGCAACAGCTGGATCTCTCAGTGGATCCTAACCAGATCCTTCCCAACCATGTTTCTTCAAAACATCAACAGAGCAGGTGGCAGCCGAAGTTTGTACCCTTCCACCCCACCTTGCAGAGCCTCTGGCAGATAACAGTGAGCAATAATGTAGAAGCACCCTCTCTTGACAATGAAAGTCTTATTTTGTTTTAAAAATACTCTGTGCTTGGAGAAAAAGCTAAAATAAAAGCCCTGTGTCTATCCTTTGCATTACTTTGCCTTGGTGTTGTCTGCTCTCTTGGGGAACCACTACGGCACGCTTACTGCAGCCCCCAGCTTTATGTTCTTGACAGCTTTGTCCTCTTCCTCTTTGTGGGTCCAGTCCTTTAACACATCAATGTCTTTTGATCTCACTCCTCTCAGCATTGTCAAAACAGCCCTGTCAAAACAATCCTGTAAGTGGGATTGGAAGTGAGGAGTCCTTCAGAGCTATAAACCTCCCTGTTATGTTTGAGAGTTCACATTTTTCTCCCTTTTGCTAGAGTGATGAATTCCAGCAGGGTGACTTGAAACAGGTACACCAAAAGGCATGTGTATTAATGAGTCAGATTGAAAATATTTCCTTATTTCCCCTAAATTGTGTCACTGCAGTGCCTGACCACCTCGTGAGACCAAAGCATGACAGGGAAGCATGAACCTAAAGGCATATGGAAAGTACACAGTTTTTGTTACAAGTCAGAAAAGTTGTCTGTGAAACTTGAATGATGTTTTTTATTGGTCCTGGACCAATAAGTCTTAAAAGAGCTTAACTAAAGTTGATGCTAAAAGCATTCTATTTTCATGTAGCTAAAATAATCAGGATGAGCCACCACTACCCAAGGGTATATTATGACTTAGGCGAGGGGCATCTAGGGAAAATGTGGAGGGAGGAAGATGATTAAAGAACTTTTAAGCTCAGTGGGCAGGGTTTTGGAGGAAAGACTTTGGGATTTAGCCTCTTATCTGCAGTTTTCCACTTTCTCTAAGACTCAAAAGAGATAGGAGAACTAATTTCTTCTCTGTTTCCATTATAAGGAGCACATTTTTCCAATGTAACCCCTGGAAAAGGTATCATCAATCACTGCTCTTTTAATCTGGGAGTTGTGCCTTCCAAGAGTTTGATGAATAGGTCCAGAAGTTACTGTAGTTTGTGACCTTCCTTTCTGGACAGATAGAATGAGAAATTCTGAATTTCTCACACTTTATACCTCTTTGACTTTGATTAGGAGTCACAATGTAGAGAAGATTTAGAAACAAAACTTGTCTGGATATTGACATGGACGAGAAGAGTGTTTGGCTGAAGACTGTATCATTTGTCACCAAAAAAATAAAATAAAAACAGCTCCAGAGAAAGAAAACTTTTTTTTCTGTTATATGTCCCACAAAAAATAAATCTCAATGATGCTTTATTTGTGACTTAGAGGTATTTGACAGGAAAGTTTTTAAAGAAGAATTTGAACCACTATATATGGAATTTTCTATAAAATTCATTTTGCCACCTGCAAAGAGATGTCCAATATTATACCAACCGATGCTAAGAACCATAGAGGTAGCTGGACTCCTCAACTGCACAAATCCTGGAGAGCCAACGCTCTGAGGTGCCTTAGTCCATGAGCACTCAGTACCTGCACACTGGGCTGGGATGTCCGTAGCACTGCAGGGTGGCTCTTTATGGTGTTTCCACAGCTGAGACCCAGGTGACACAACCAATAAAACCAACTTGTGTGCCATCATTATAACATCAATGGATTTTAGAGACTTCAGATATGGCTGAACAGCAGCTTGATTTGGGGGGTAATAGGAGGTATTAGTAAGGGTAAAAGTCTTCCAGCATCTCAGGCTCCAGACTTGATGTCTTTGATAGCAGATGCCTCTGACCTGCGATGACTGTAGTGTGTGAGTGTGGTTGTGCTGTAATTCTTCAGGCTCAAATCAATCATGCCATCAAAATTGGTGCCTCTTTGATCAGAACAGCTCTCTGTACCACATGGCTGAAGGTATAAAATCACCAGTCCTCCTGTTCTAAGTAGAATGGACATTCATAAATCAGGCTGGCAGACCATAAATTCATTTACCCAACAAAAGACACGGTCAAAAGCAGCTCAATGGACTTTAAAAGGCCTTTGTGTAATGCTGGAAGTAAACAGTGGATGGAGGAGGTGTGAGGAGGAATAGAAAGTGACATCTTTATCCTCTGCTGAGTGAGGTACTGCTGGTCTGATTTGGGGTGGCCTTTCTTTGCTACCTGGTGCTGAGAGGCTTTGGGAGGCTGGGGCTGGGTCTCCAAGAGCAGTGGCACACGTCCACTCACTGCTAAAGCAGAGATGGGGTCGAGCAAGGGACTCTTGGCAAAAGCCTTACACAGATCTGGAAGAATCCTACTTGGAATGGCTGATACCAACTCTCTCTCCTGCCTGTTTCTGCTGGTGCCCAGCAAAAGCAAAATAGGAAATAATCTCACAGCTGAGCCCCAGACAGACAGAGGACTTTGAAGTGTCCTTGGTGAGGGATGTCTCAGGCTGAGCAGCAGGGACTCTTCCTGGCTGTGTTTCTAGGAAATGCCACATGTTTGCATTTGGATTTAGTGTTGCAGGAGAGAAGACAGACCACCAGACATCCAGACTCAAGTCTCAGCCCAGTCTATAAAAACAGAGTCGCTTAAAAAGCCTGCATGCAGTCATGCAAAGCACAGCAAATGAAACCTTTCAAGTGCATCGGAACAAACCTGAGACATGGAGTTTCCATGGCTATTTCCCTTCCCTGCTATCTGATTTCATCTCGCTTGAGAAATATATGTATATTATATATCTATTTAAATAATATCACAGCAACTCTGCCAGTTGCTTCTAATGAAATAGCTCTGTTGAAATAATGCAGTGTCTGAGAGATTGGGTGTAATATGGTTAAATGCTTTTACAATCCCCCATTAAAGTAAGTGGATGGAAATTCATAAAATATTTATAGCATTTGAAAAGTCTTCATTCACAGATCCATCCAGAATGTGAAGCAGACCCAGAGCAGCGAGTGCTGAAGACAGATGTTGATACCATGATGTTCCTCTTGCATGGAGAGAGAATATGGACTTAGGTTAAATCACGTTGCTGAAAAATAGAAGGGTTGAGGTCAAATCCTGTGTTGCAGTTTGTTTTAATCCAGGTGCTGCATACAGAATAATGCTGCATACAGAAATAACAATCCCAAACTGGCAAGGACGTTACATCTCTACTGTTCTTATCATGAGCCCAGGGGCATTAATGAGACCTTGGAGTGGGGAGAAGAGCTATGATTTAAATCTAAGTGATGAGAGAGGGGTTGGTTGATTTCAAGTCAGCACTGAGATGACCTGATCTCTTGCTCAGAAGGCGTCTGGCTGAATGGCTTCCTGTCTGTGGCGAAGGTAATAGCAAAGCTGGCTGCATCCCCCTCTTTGGCAATTACTGGAGTCCCCTGGGTATGGAAATCAGCTGGCACTCCTCCAAAGGCTGGGTTTTTAAAAGAAGAAGAAGAAGAAGAAGGAAAAAAAAAAGGAGTTGTATCTGCGGAGGTTTTTTCCACCTGAGCACAGTACATGTCTGTCTTCTTGCATCATCTGCAGGCACAGACTGCTCGATGCGACGCCTGGGGAAAGAAGAAAGGGCTTGGAAAGCTTAAGGTCTGTAAAAATAACTTCAGGATTAGAAGAGGTGGCTATCAGAGGGACTAGGATGAACTGCCTGAGCAGAATTAAGTCAAGACCTGGTGGTTATCCAGCAGCTTTAGGTTGAGAGCGGCTTTGAACTCTTCGGCGAAGCCGTGGATGAGGTTTTGACAGAAGTAATATACAGCTGCAGAGGAATAACCACCCTGACAGGTGATGGGAGAGAGGAAATCTTCTATTGTGAGGAAGAAGTGGGAAATGACCAGTGCAGCATCCCTGTGTGGCTGTGGCTGGGGTGTCACACCAGAAAGGACTTTGTACATCACACAGGGAACAGTCCCAGACCCATTTCTGTCATTGGGTCTTAGAGAAATTCCTTCAGAGGGAAACAGGTAGGAGAAATAAAGATACCTGTGGATCCTGAGGACTATTATCCCAGGGTTGAATCCCTGCAGTCAGTATCCCAGCTGTTTCCAGAACAAGTTTGGGAAACAACCCAGGATAAAATGTTCTCCATGCTCCTGTGCCCGTCTGTTTTGAGCACTCATCACCTAGACATCTCCTGCAAGTGTTGGGAAGCTCCTAGTGGTTCCTGTTCTTTAGAGATTCCAGTTCCCATTCACACCAGTTTTACCTTCATGTCACTCAACTGACTTAATAGCAAAGGAGACGAGAACCTGGGTCCCTATTTCTCACTTTGCAAGAACAGCTAAATTAACCCTGGGGTCAAAGCCAAATGCCAGCCTCTGTGACCTCCTCCAGGATCCAGTGGCTATACAACAGGATTGCTGTAAAAGTACCCAAGCTCACTTTAAACCAGCAATGTGCTGCTCAGAGTGGGAAAATTTATTCTACTCTTTTTTTCAGGGCTTTGTAGTCCTCATCGACCTCCAACCTGCTGTTACCTAACTAGAAAGCTTATGTTTCCCCCGTACACAGCCCTTTAATACAGACATCCTCTCCGCTGGATGCTGTGGTTAGGACTTTACTCGCTAGAAACTAGGAATAATTTCACTTGTCTGAGGAGTTTGTCCAAGTTTCATTGAAAAAAAGGTCTTTTACTTCCCGGCCAGCACTCAGTCGTGGTGTTGCTATTCTGGTTCCACAATTACTGTATCTCATCTCAGAGACTGCTGTGCATTGGAACCGAATTTCTCACTGGTGTATAAGCTGGACTAAAACAGCTTTGGGATCCGTCAGGGAGGAAGTGTCAATCTAAGGTTATTTTTTGCTTAGGTTTGCTTCCAATTTTCTTCACCTTGTTTTATCCTCCAGCATGGCAGCAGGTTGTGTATGTTTATTAAATGCATTAAATATTCCCTCATAAATATGTATTTATTTAGTTTGCTTTAATAAATCTATATTTACAATGACATATTTATACATATTATAAATAATATGTGTATTATTTATAAATATTAGTATAAATAAATATGTATTTATACATTTGTATACTAAAGAAATTAATTAAATACAATTAAAAGCTGACTATTTTCCATCATATTGGCAGCTGATGGGTTTTTCTTCTCCTACCTCTTAACTGTTATCTGAACTTGTCTGTGTGTTAAACACTCATATCCTCCACTTTGGGGAGTTTCACTCATGCTGTACAAGACTGTATCTCTCTGAGAGGGAGCAGGAAAGTCGGTCTTCTGATTTATTGCTGATGAGGAGCAATAAATTTGCTTTAGGGGAAGCACAAGGATGTAGATCATAGATGTGGGAACTCTGGATCAATATTTTTTTATTTTCTCTTACATGGGGTGTAAGTAGCTGCTGATCTGCTCTCACCGGAGCAAGCAAAGTGAATCATCTCACTGTGTTATCTTCTTCAAGTCTGTGCTACTACAGAAAGACAAGTTCAAGAAGCCCAAAGATTTTTTTTTCCCCTAACCTTTACAGTGGTTTTTCTAGCTCACACTTCTCAGACCCACTAAATGCTTAGCAAATACGACCTGTTCTTTGTGCAGGAAACCATCCCTGTGGCTTGTGTAGCTGCTTCTTCCACCTAACATGTGAAGGACAGCATTATAATCACTCTATCATCTTCACTTCAAAGATGAAGATGAAACAGCGTTTTCCCAGCAGTTGAAAGTGATGTTCTAGTTAAAACCTGAACAAGTGAACTCAGGAGGAAGGGGAATCCCCCGTAGGCTTCCCCCAAAAGACATAGAAACAGAAAATCCCAGAATGGTTTGAGTTGGAAGGGACCTTAAAGCTCATTTATTCCACCCCCCTGCCATGGGCAGGGACACCTTCCACCAGACCAGGGTGCTCCAAGCCCCATCCAACCTGGCCTTGAACACTGCCAGGGAGGGGCAGCCACAGCTTCTCTGGGCACCCTGGGCCAGGCTCTCACCACCCTCACACCAAACAATTTCTCCCTCACATCCATCTCCATCTCCCCTCTGGCACTTGGAACCCATTCCCCCTTGTCCCATCACTCCCTGCCCTTGGCACCAGTCCCTCTCCAGCTTTCCTGAAGCCCCTTCAGGCACTGGAAGGTGCTCCAAGGTCTCCCTGCAGCCTTCTCTTCTCCAGGCTGAACGACCCCAACTCCCTCAGTCTGTCCCCAGAGCAGAGCTGCTCCAGCCCTCAATGATCCCCAGTGTCCTTGCTGTAGTGCCCCAGGCCAAGCAATGGACTCTTTACAATAATACATCATATTCATATAATACATACAATTTTATTCAAGAATATTTTTCACTGCCTTTGTCTTCAGGATTACCAGGACACTAAGGGATTAGATGATAACAGAGATATTATAGATTAGGTGATAACAGAGATAATGGAGATAACATATCAGGAACCTTTTATTTGGAATAGCTGTGATGATGTTTTTTAGATCCTGGACATCTCCTGTCCAAGGATTTAAGGCTTCTTATCAATGCTCATTATCTGGTAAAGAAGATGTCTTGTGTTATAATCATCACAATCCTCTTGCTTGCCTAAAATCACAATTAAATCCATGCCTGAGCCTGGCATTAGAACCTGCAACACAGACTCCTCCTTCTCCCTGTCCCCCACATGTCCTTATTGCAGCTCATGTTCACCAGTTATTTGCCCTATAACGCAAGAAAACAGACACATTAATGGAAATTTGCCTTAGGACTGGGGTAAATCTACATAGGGGTATGTGGCAATCTGGCAACCTGCTACTTCCCATCAAGAGCAGATTTACCCAGCCAAGATGGGTAGTTCTGCTTGATAGTGTTAATGGAGGCCACCTTTGAAGGACCATATGCACTTTTCCTACACAGCAAATGCATAATAACCTCTCTTTTTTCCTCCTTCTCCTCCTTCTCTCACTTACAGATGCTGACTGCACAGCTGGTAAAATAAATAGGTCTTTCTAACCCTTTCATGCATGCTCGGTGATTCCAGGTAGCTTTATAAATATGATAATGGTTTCCAGAGCATGTCTGGACTGGAAATAAGACATAAAGCCACAGAGACTGGACTTGGAGAGATAACTGCAGAAACAGCTCTGCTGCAGGAGAGACTAAATCCGCACTCCAGGTCAAATTAACTGCTTCCCCTCTCCCCCCATTAGTAGGAGGAAAGCTCTAGTGCTCACCTGAAGAAAGCAGCAGCTCTTGTTTAGTTTATTACCAGAAGGCCCAAGCTTGTGATAAAAGGCATTGATTTATACAACGGGGCATCCTGCCTGGCACTTCAATGCAGTTGTCCTGCTGAGAAAATTACAGATAAATTCTTAATTTATTCTCCCTTTAAGGGAGAGGGGAATAGAAGAGAAAGGAGGAAAAAAAACCCAAACCCAAAACTCCAAACTCAACAACAACCTTCTGATATGTGCTCATGAAAAGGTGAGTTTTTACTAGACTGCTTCCAAAGGCTGATTCCCTGGGGATGCCATCCTGGGGTCACTCCCATCAAGGACTGGACCCAAGGACTATTTATTATGGTCACTCCCGCAGAGTTCTTTCCCCCAGAGGCTGGCTGAGGGTGGCATCTCACTCAAGAGAGTGGAACACCATCCCCCGTGCTTCTGGTGGCAAGGGTGTACCTATCTCTGCCCAGGATAACACTCAGGCATTTCCAGGACTCTCTGGAAAAGTCATCTCCTTTTCTATAGCAGAGGATAATCAATCGAGACTGATGGTTTAGCCAAAGGGCAAAGTGAAAAGCTGTGATTTCTGGGACAGGTTAGAGTAGTTTAAGATGAGGGAGGCAGGAAAAAAAGTGAGGGAGTGGCAAGAGGAAGGAGATGAATCTCAGCTTCACAAGCGATGCCTTTGACAAATGTTTGAGGTCTAACTTTGCCTTAAAAAATTAATATTGCCCAGAGCCCAGAAGTCAAATGAAGCAGTACCTCTAATCTTCCAGGAGAGCAGCACTGGCATTGTGCATGCTTCTCCCTCATTATGTGCTTGTTTGTGCTGGGTTTTGGGGATGACTGACAACAAAAATACTCGCTGAGGAAAGCAACCACTGCCCCACAGCCTTGACTTCCCTTGCAGCTTCTGGAAACACCAAAGCTTGTTACCCACGAATGGGTCTAGAGGACAAGGGATGCCATAGTGTGAGGGAAGAGATGTTCAAATGCATCCAATAAAACTATAATCTAGGTCCCATGAGCTATATTTGGGACTTCTAGTGTCATGAAAGGGGCCCTACACTTGAAATGAAGGGTTGTCATGGATTAGCAAGCAAGTTCAAGTTGAAGTCACCTCTCTCTCACGTGACATTTAAATCCATATCTATTCTGCCTCTTCCTTTCGATGTCTGATCTGGCCAGGTTCCTTCGTTTTTCAAATACACTTTGTTTCTTTCCCATTTTGAGAAAAGCTGAGCTCTTCAATTACTGGTCTCATGCTGTTTCCACTTTGCTGTGTTTTCTTCTACAATATTCTTTATGCAATAAGGTGATCAAATGTTTATGTTGTCCCTGTTCTGACAACAGAGCCAAAATTTCTGTATCTGGACACTTGCCCGAAGATACAGAGCAGCCCTCCTGGTTGGTCCACTGGGGCCCAGAGCTTCCAGCTATTAAGAAGACTCTGAGTTTTCCTAAATCTGAATGGCCTGGCTTGATATCTTCCAGGAATTTTAGTTCTCTTGATGTGGTAAACACACAGAGTTTTTCTCTAGATCCTTCCAGCACATGCATTTTATAGGGGTGGAAAAAAGAAAGAACTCACCATCCCCTGAGATTTTCCTTGGAGCTATAGGCACACAGTATGGACCTTCTCAAGCTTTTAGATTTATTTCTTAAGGTTGGAAGGAATAGCTGGAAGCCCTATTCCATGCAATATTGCTCTAACCTCCCCTTTGTTTCTGACAGTGATGGATTTCACCCTCTGTGCTTAAAAAATCTTGCCCTCAGACATGCTCTCTCTTGACAACCAAGAGAAAAAACCACCAGATGTCTCCTTTCTGTCCACAGTCCCTGCTTTGGAGGATCAACTGTCCAGCCCAGACAGTTCTCCACCCTAATCCTTCCTCGTGCAGCTCTTGCCTAAGAAGGAGCAGGAAAGCATTAAGGAGACAAGATGAAGAAAATATTCAGGAATAGATGGTCAGTTTTATCTTCTTCCCCAGCCCACAGTGAGCCCGTGCTCTCTATACCATTGAGCCTGATGACTGCAGAACTGTCTCATTGCCAATGGCTCTACTCCCATATAGGTGAGGCCAGGAGGAAACCTCTGGTTAAGTTTTTGTCTCTCTGTATATGTGGTTCAGCTGGGGGAGCTGGCACAGGTTCCCTGCCCACCACGTATCTGCCAGTGCTTGCCCAAGACTTTCCACACATCCTGCAGCCTCCTGTCTCATCCCAGTTTTGCTTTCTGCACAGATATGCCACCGTTTTGCACCCTGATGGTTGGGAGAACATGCTCAGCAGAGGCATCAGGGTGCCTATTCACAGCTTTCCTCCTGCCAAAGTTATCAGCATTTCCCTCCTCAGCCTTGGCATCTCTTCAGGTTTGTGTGCTCCTTCAAACAATTTGTTGGGCTTGGGGTTTTTTTCCTTCTGAATCCATGGCAGCTATCTTTAATTACATCACCATTCCCTAGGTGGTTTCCCTCTTCTGTTGCTGATTAGTGTAGCCAGTATCTATAACCCCCCCACTGCTGGAATCAAGATTTACAGGTCTCATGTTTCCCCTTCTCCATCTCTTTCTAAATACAATTGTTACCATTAATCATGATAAAAGCATTGTATGAAGCTTCTCATTACTTTGGGGCCCAAAGGGCTTTTGAGACCATGAAGGGAGAAAACCTTGGGAAAACTTGTTCTTGGGGTGGAGAAATGCAGCGTGTCCCCTGGGGTGGGAGCATTGCACGGCAGAAAAGGCTTCTTGCTCTAAAGCCAAGGGATCCTCATGCTGTGATCCCACTGCAAACACATCTAGCCAGCTTGTGCCACTGGGTGAAGCTTGTGTCAGGTGTGGCAATCAAAATAGGAAAAGCATGGGCTATTGTGCTTGTTCTCATCAGCTGCTTTTGTACAAATGCAAAGGGGATTGCCATAAAGGTTAGGCAGAGCAGCCCTGGCTCATACAACTGCTGTTCCTCTTTGGGTGAATGAGGTACCCCCAGTCTTGGCTGAATGCAGCCTTTCACCATACATTTTCCTCTGAAAGGCTGATTCTGATTCAGCCTGTCTCCACCTCACACCCTGCTGCAACTGTTTGCTTAATGCTGTGTCTGAAGGAAAAGCATCAATTACTGAATCACTCACCTCACCTCCCGCAGCACCATGGGCTTTGTAGCCTGTCCCCAGCCCTCCATCAGCTCTGGCTGATGCTAATTAGGTTATAGCATGAGTGTGGCTCGAGGCATTATGAAGGACATTATCACTGTATTTTAACCCCATAGGTATTGGTCTTGATATTCCTTTCCCTCTTCCACTCCTTTCCTTGTGTTACTTCCTTTGACATCTTAAAATTCTAGGGCTCCACAGGATTGGTTTTTAGAAGGTTTTTCTTCTTTTCTGCAAATACACATTGCTTTGTCACAGTCTGTTTTGACTTCAGAAATTTTTCTCCTGCTTCCATCATTATATTTTTCTTTCGAAGGATATAACTGCCAAAATGGAATCAGATTTGATGCAATTCCTACTTAGAAGACTTTGATTGCAGGGGAAAGAAAAGGTTAAATGCCAGTGAATACTTTGCTCTAGCTTTTATGAGAAGAATTTCAACTAATTGTTGCATATATGTATGTTTTTACATATAAAAATTATCAGCCCCCAGAATGCTCACAGATTTCTTTGACAAACCTGGCATTGGGTGAGAAACAACAACAAAAATAGTTTAAAGGTGGGATCTGACGACTCCGTGTGTGGTCCCATGATTACTCCCAATTTGTGAGGCTGTACAGGGCTAAGGAAACAACAAAATTGTCCCTGGGCAGAGGCCAGTGCTGGTGCAGAGCAGGGGCAGAGCCTCCTGGATGGGCACAGGAGGCAGCAGCTCTGCCTCTCAAAGCAGCCGAGGAGTCACAGCTCCAGTTTGGGTGCCCCACATCAAATGGGAAGTCTGGAAATTCAGGCCAGCTCCCTGAAGCTGTTGCATGGCTTTAAGCTACACACTCCTCTGTCCTCCATATACATCCTGGTGGCATTTCTCGCTGTGGCAGCACTTGGCAGCTTTGCTGGGGCTGGGCACAGCCAGCCCCCACCTCTGCACCGGAGGGAACACAGCCCGGATGGTGCAGATAATTTGCTATCTGTGTTTGAAGCATCACTTTCACCACCACCTTGTCTCTGCTGTTTCCTGGGGACCTGACTAACACCTTTGCTGGCCTCTTGATCCCCGTGTGTTTGAAACACTTCTTGTCATTTAGTTTTACCTTCACTGCCACCACCTTCTCCTGCTCTGCTTTTGTTTTCCCCCCTTATACTGCTTCATGCTGTTTATTGCACAAGTCTCATCTGCTCAGTTGGTGACATCAGTTCATGCCTCTTTCTTCTGTTTATTCCTAGGGAAAAAATGTGGTAAAAATCATAAGCCATGGAAATCACAAAGGTTTGCCTGTTAAGGTGTGTTTGGAGGATGATAATGCAATTTTTCTCTGCCCAGCAAAGAGCCACCTTGAAATTAAGGGTGAACCAACCATCAGATGGCTCTGAGCTCCAGACTCACTAATTCAAAACGTCCTTGATATTACAATAACAAGAATCAAGCCTGTCTAGGATGCTGCCAGCAATTTCTCCCTCTCCGGTTTCATTAGGAAGCAGGGAGGAGCAAAAACTACTTCAGATCCTCAAAAACAACAACAAAAGTCTGAGTCTAAAAATGCACAAAGGTTTGGCATTTAAATATCACAGCTGTAGCCTCCTTAGAAATACCAGAGATACATAATGAATTATAGATCGGGCTGAGCTGCAAAATTCAACCCCCTGCTTGTCCTTTAGTGAAGTTCTGGTCTGACCCAGGGGTTTGGTTCAGATCCATCTCTAATTCTGAGTTCAGTCCCTGTGTGTTCCCTGCCTTTTCCTGCACTCCCCCAGGTTTAACGCTGAATGTTAATGAACTGGGAGGCAATGCCAGGGCTGGAACATTTGACACTCAAGCTCAGGGTAGGGTAACAGTTCCTGAGGCTTGGCATGGGCTTTTTGCACTCTTTGTTTTGTTGTGGTGTCTCTCTCCTGCTCCAGGTCAACACTCCTTAACACAAGAGGTTAAAATTTTAAGGAGTTTCTGTGCAATTGTGCTGGTCATCATTCAGCAGTCCTGAAGCTAGAGATGCAGGGAGAAACAGGGAAGATGCCCATGTCCAGCAGCCTCAAAACCAAACCCCTATTTTTCACTCTGTTACCATGGCCCACTTGTTTTATTTGTTAATTCATTTTGCAGATTATTGTGTCTCCTGTACCTTGTCCATGTTTTCTTTCCTCAGAAGCATCCCAGTTGTCACAGGACAGAACAGCTGAGGTGGGAAGGGACATCTGGTGATCCTCTAGTCCAACCTCCCTGCACAAATAGGCATTTTAACCCAACAGAAGGTGCATCTATTCTTCCTCTGATGATGCTGGCTTTTTCACTCCTACCTGTCTCACACCACTGTCTCCTCCAGCTTCAGTTCTTCCCTCCAGCGTGGGGCCACACTGTCCTCCTCCCTTTCTTGTCTGAAATTCATAGAATCACAGAATCATTATGGTTGGAAGGGACCTCCAGGGTCATCAAGTCCAACCTTTATCCCATCATATTCCTGACCATTAGACCATCAGACCATGGCCTCAAGTGCCTCATCAACCCGTTTTTTGAACACCCCCAGGGATGGTGACTCCACCACCTCCCTGGGCAGCCCATTCCAGTGCCCAACCACCCTCTCAGTAAAGAACTTCTTCCTAATATCCAACCTATTCAGCCCTCCCACAGCCCTGGGAAGTCTCCTCGAGGCTTGCTGGGGCTGGATGAGGTAGAAAGGTGAGCAGCAGCTGCTGGGCTTTGGGATTTATGGCAGGGAAAGGATGCTCATCAGCAGAAAGAGAAGGTTATCAGTCCTGTGAAGCACTGTTGAAGTGAAAATTGAAACTGTCAGTCTGCCTGTGCTCCCTGCTCTGTTTCTGCTGTGGCATTTTTAATTATTATTTTTCATTGAATTTTTTTATCCCTCCTCTCTTAGTTTCATTTGAAAAATGTTGTCTGCAGATATAAAAGCAGGATAAATCACTCGTGACCTTCAAACCTGCTACCATGTGTTTTCCTCCTTCTACAGCTCTTGGGCCAGCCCTGAGCAAAGCCATGCACTCATTTCCCCACGGGACCCTGTGCCCATTGATGTCTGGGCCTCATTCTCCTTAGGGGAAGGCTTTACATACCCTTCTACTAGCACTGGTAATGTTTACACAGCTAGGACAAGACTTAACTTTCCTCCTGATGTCTCTCCTCTGATTCCTCCATGGGGCAGGGGAACTCATGGCATCCCAGGGCCACGGCACAGGCTCCTTCTCTCCCCTCCAGCCCAGCCATGGCTGATCAGTCTGGCAGCCCATGGGACGTGGTGGGCAGTTACCACACAGAGGAGAAGCTACACAGCCATACAACACCCAGAGCTGCCTCTTCTTCTTTGAGCTGTTTCCAACCTGAAACTACTGAGCCTTTCCCTCTCTTCATTCTTATTTTGGTGCTAGAGCTTTGTCTCTTGTTGATGGGTCACGATGCTTAAGCATCACTCCTGCACGAGCAGGACACAGCTGGGCTGGGCTGTGATTCAGCACATCACATGCCACCTACTGAGGCATCTCTAAAATCCCTTCTGTAACACTTAGGCCATGGTGCTGCTCCTCAAAGCCCAGGGCTGCTCAGTGCCTGGGAGAGTGGAGGCAGAGGAGAGCCAGGGAACAGAACTGAGACATGGGCCTGGCAAGGGCTGCTCCATCTTGGCCGTGCTGCCTATGGATCCTGCCTCTGGGAGCCCTAATTTGTTAGGCAAATGACAAATGCAAACAGCCTGACCTTCCCAGGACCCCTGACAACAGCCACAGTCCCAGACTAGCAGGTGGACTTAATCTTCCTTTGATAGGGCTCCACAGGAGAACAGCAGGAGAACCGTGTGCTCTCCAGAACTGCAATGCTCTTCCTATCAGAAAACCACAGTCCCACCAGGAGGACTTTCACCGCCCAGTTGATTAGCTTTGCTCAGCACTGTTCAGGACAGATATATACAGAACTAGAAAGGGAAGTGTGTCATGGCTAGGAAGACACGCTGGTTTACTATTCCCTTTGTTTTAAAGATAATCCATAGATGCCTCCTGCAACGTTGGAGTTTGGGGTTGTTTGGTGATGGATTTTTTTCTTTCAGAGCCAGGCATTTTGTGAAAAGCTTTGATGAAACAGATGAAAAAAACTCTGGAAAAATACAAGAAAATAGGGAGTGAGATGGAAGTGAGAACGTGAGCCAGATTGCCTCTTAAACTGCTCTAGCCTTTGAGATAAACTTCCCCAGGAGAAGCTCACAGTGAAGTCAGCTTGGTGGGCTAACTATGCAGCACTGAAATTGCACAGCCAGAGATGGAAACCCCTACTAAGGTTTTCAAAGGGCTGAAACAGATTTTGTAGGATGATTTCTGAGCCTGGTTTAACTTGTAAGCACCCACATATCAAGCCCAAGAGGCTTATTACTTGCAGACTGAGGTTCAATGTACTGAAGACACAGGACACCACTGCCATGGCTAACGTGCCCATCTTTTGCACAGCATTTGCCCACAGTCATTAGAATCCCATTCATCAAAGTGTAACTGAGTGATAGGGAATGGGAAAGTGAATTGCCAGGGGTCCCTGACAAAGCCACTGCCAATGTCACCAGGAACAAGCCTCACATGGTGTCCTGTCTTCATGGCTGCCTTCTGTGGGCAACCTCATCCTGCCCGACACTGCCTGAACCTTTTGTTCAGCAGGAACCAAATAATTGCAAACCTTTCCCGTGCAGACAGGCAGCCTGCCCTAGCCTTGGCCTGGAGGACTGAGGACCTGCAATGAAAAGAGACAGTCAGATGCAGACACATCCCATTTTGTCCCCTCAGATCCACTGAGACTCATCCTAACAGAGTTGAGTTTGGTTTTTTTCCTTCTTGCATTTCCACTTCCCATTAAGCCTCCGTAGCCCTTTTATTAAGGTTTATTTTTACCTCAGTGCAAGAGGTTAGGAGCACGTGGCTGCTTGGCATCATCAGACGATTATGTCACATGGTGCTTTCTACCTAGCCAAAAATAACTCCCTGTGCACAGGAGCTGCTTACCTACCTGCAAAGACCACTTACACCAACCCTTCTGGCTTTGTTTTAGGGGGATTGCTAGGAATGATGGTGTGGGATGGGAGGGTGAAGAGCTGCAAGATTTGAAGCCTGAGAGATGAGGAAAGGCAGCACGACAAGTTTCTGCTTTTTCAAATAGATGGTCCTCATGTTTCCCTCCCTCTACCTTTGCCATGGGAGAGAAGAAGCAAGGAAAAGGCAACATCTCTCAACACCCAGCAGGTGCAGTGTTTGAAAAGAAAAGGTTTGGGAAGTGTTGGAGAAAATGAAAGATTTATTTTAGTGATGAGCAATCATTAGAGGGCATTTAGGAATGTCCTGGGGAAAATCAAACTGATTTACACCAACATGCTGCTGAGGGAGCGCTCCTGCTGAGGTCCTCGTGCCCTCAGCAGGAGGGATGGGGACCTGATGGCTCCCAGCACTGGGTTTTGTCACAGCAGGTTTTCCATTCAGAAACAGAGCAGGAGCAGGGAATGCAGAGCCTGGTGCCTGTCTCTGGTGCCTGTATCACTGCTGCTGTGGGACTGATGCCACTGATCTGCCACAGCAGTTCCTCGCTTGCTTCCTCCTCCAGGGAAGATGCTGTTCTGATGGCAGTGGCTGTCACCAGCCTCTGCATGGGGGCACAAGGGCTCAACCATTCAACAAAAATTCAAGTGGAAAAACATTTTTGCCATGCCTGCTCAGCCCCTGTTCAGCCAGAGTCACCTACCTGCACAAGGAGCCTGTTCCTTGAGAGCCCTCCCAAGAACCAGCTGTGCCATTCCCCTGGATGTTAAATGACCTATGTTACAATCTTCACCCCAAAACAAGCTGTCCAGGATAACAAACCCAAAACACAGCTGAAATGAATCAGCTGTTTTCAAGGTCTTTATTTCTGAACCCTGACTTTTCTTTTAGTGAAAAGGAATGACATCTCAAACCTGTTTTTTTCCCCATGAACATCAAAATATATACTGACAGACTTATTTTCTGCAAGCCATGTCTTCTTGTGTTTTGAGTTGGGTTTTTTATGTGTTTTTGTACTAGAAAAAAATACAGTAAATTGTTTCTCCCCTTTATTTTAATAGTTTTTTGCCTTCCAATCAGATAAAGGAAGGAAAAGTTTATTAAATCTGAAAATTCCCAGTTAGCTGCATTGCAAGTAGTAGCAGTTGGTGTCCAAATTCCACCCTTTTTGTTATTCAAAATCCATGTTACTGAAGCTCAGAGGAGGGACCAAACTCCTTGCTGAAGGTGATGTGATGCCTTTCCATGCACACTCTGCACCCTGTGCTGCCTGGGCAAAGGGATCCCATCCTGCTGGGTTAACACGTGTGCCAGTTTCTTGGAGTGCAGTGAACAGAATAGCAGGAGCGACAGAGCTGGAGGTAATGCTGCTGTAAATAGATAGCTGGGGGATTCGTTTTCTATATTAAAGTATTGATTTTTCATAAACTAAGAGCACAAAAGGCCATGGAAAACAATCAAGTCCCAGTGCAGGAAGCTGAAAAATTAGACAGCACTCTAAGCCCTTGTGGCTGTGCTTTGTGCCCAGAGTTTGAGTTAAAAAAGCCTTATTTATAGGCAGTGAACTTCAAAAATATCAGAGGTGTGGTTCTGACACACTGAAAGTTTGTTGCCTCTCATATGGGATGCTGTGAATCTCTGATTCAGGCAGGCAACATCAGCAGAATTACTCATTAAATACCTCGTGTGTTCTGCTTATTGCTATGCTGAATAGATCCTCAAAACAGCCTTTCATTTCTGCATTTCAGCTGTTGCATTATCATCCTGGGATGGGAAATGAGATATGCAGAAAGACAGAGAGACAGCACGCTGTTTCCTTTACTTTCTGTCTGCCTTTCTATAGAAAACCTAACTTCAATCAGAAGTGGAGCTAGAGAGGTTCAAACCTGAATTAAGGTGTCAGCTGACTTCCAGTGAAACTGATGCATCACTGAAAACTCCTTTTCAGGGAACGTGGTTGCATTGTTCATCCTGAGACTGGTGTTAAAGACCACACGTCCCTGCTTAAACCATAACTCAATTGAGGTTCACACAGAAACCAGTAAGTAGAAGAGATCTATGGGCTTGGTTATACAAAAAAGCAGAGCAGTAAATCATAGTTGTCTCATGTTTGAAATTTATGAATCCATTACATTCAGAATTTTTTAGATTTTAAGTTTTGGTTCTAGATCGTTTTTATTTCAACAGAAAAAAAGAGAACAGTAAGGATTTGGGTATTGTGCTTAAATGTGAATTAAGGTACTGTCAAACTAGGGTGGAAATCAGACCTGGACCTAGACTTCAATGCTCCTTAGCCTTGCTACCAGCATGGGACTGGAAGCCTGGATCCATTTCTAGGTGGTATTTGTGTAGGAATTAGCTTTTATTCCAAGTAGGAACCAAATCCCCAGACCAAGCATAAAGACACTTTGAGACTAAGCTACGTAGCTGCTGTATTGAATAGGGTTTTCTCCCCAGTTCCTTTGTAAGAAAACAAGAAACATCAAGAAGCAAAAAATAAGTGTGTGAGTTTATTCTATAAAAATCTGTGTCGTCTATCATATCGTGCCCCACAGGGGGAAGAGTGAAGTCTGAGCATCCAAAATGAAATTTCCAGCAGCAGCAATGGGACACGTGGAGTCGTGTGGACATCTCGAACACTCCAGGAACAGCTCTACCACACGTGTGCACCTGAAGGCCCTGAAAGTGCCTGAGAAGGCAGCCAGTGTCCAGTCATGCACTGATTTACCTGAACAATTCACACAGTGAAGCTGATGTGCTCCAGGCACACCGGGCTCCTTATGCCAGAGCACGTCTAGTTTATCTACGTGTGCATGTCCAGGACTTCTGCATATTTGGAATACCCATTAAAATATGTTAATTTCTGCTTATTCTTCCTCTTTGCACACAACTTCCAAGTAGGGAAGAAAAAGAGGGTCGCTTCTAGGGAAACTAAGATGCCTGCCAGCCTGAAATCCTGCTGCCCCCATCACACACGAGAATTGCTTTCTTGGTACAAGGGACAAACCTTGGGTGGAGATCTCTGAGCTTAAATCCTGTGTTTCTGTAACCAGGATCCAATTTGTATGGAACTGGTTTATTTGGTTTGGGAAGGCAGATCAGAGAAATTGTCTGGGTGGCAGAACCAGTGACCCTGGTAAACTTTCACTCTTAAGCCTTATGGCTGTGTCTTTTTCTATTAGATGTGATTTTAAATAAACATGAATGGACCAGACAGGCCACGGATGAGGGTTTCTAAGCAACACAAATAAATCCACATCTGCATTTATAGGTGCAGGCAGGACATCTCTGGACAGTTTTTAGTAAGTTGTTTTTTTCTTCTCCTTTCTTTCAGAGAGTTTAATTACAGACCACCAGGATGAAAAATAATCAGCAAACAGCTTTGTTTCCTGGGGATTGATCATTGTAGGGAACTGCATGATGAGAGGCAGCAGGAAAGGAGTCCCCATTCCCAGGTCTGATACAATGTGGTTGCAGGTCTGTCTGTGGTCATCACATCTGGACATTTTGGTACCCACCATTGGCTTCCCAGGCCATAAAAGTCACTATGAGGAAGGTGATGAAAGGCAGAGAAGTGCATGGCATGATCATGCACAGATGCAAGATGAGTGGGGAGAAAAAGAAGGGTAATCCCAAGCTGGCAGTGTCTGTAGGCGGATGATAAATGATTGCACAGTACAGGATGTAAGCCAGGACAGAAACACTGTCTCACAGCCTGAAAAAGCACCTTTTTGTTTGTTTGCTTCTCCCATGTTCACAGACAAGTTCCGTGTGAGTGTTGGGAGATTTAACTCCGTGCAGATGGGAGGAAATTATTTTCAAACTGCCTGTTTGTAATCTAGCTCGAAAATGGCAGCACTGCCACTGCTTCTTTTGTTCTAAACACCCAATTAAACTGGCTGTTTACACCTTCCTGCCAGATTCCTGTCTCCCAGCTGAAAAGAGTGGAGCAGATAATGAGGCTCAGCACAGACAGAGGCAGGGAAAGGCAGGAGGTTTCCCAAGAATTGCAGACTCAGCCCACTCTGGTGGGGAAGCAGAGGGAGATGGAGCTGTGCCATGGTGGGATCCTTCCCAGCCCCCTGGAGAAAGAGCAGCACATCTGGGTGGTGGCTGTGGGCAATGGACAAGCCTGGGCTCCTGCTCAAGGCCATTGAAATAGAAACAGCCATGTCTACACCCATCCTGCCCCGTGGTGCAGCCAGTTTCTCATGGCTGGCAATTATTATTTCAGGATGGAGTTTATGAGTTTTTTCACGTTATAGGAAGAGTGAAGAGGAAAAAAGATGAAGAACCAGGGATGCTGAAATCAAGGTGGTCACAGCACAGAGTGCTGTGCGATGGAGGAAGCAATTTTGGAGTAGATTTAAAAAGGTTCCCTCAGAGTAGCCACTGTAAATCTGTGACCTAGGGCATTCTCAGAGTCTTTATTTCCCCAGGAAAAGATGCAAGACAGCAAGTAAAAGAAGGGGAAAAATCAGTGACACATTTCCTGTATGTGTCTCAGAGTTATTTGTCTGCTGGGAGAAGCAGATTTTGCTCTAGCAGTAGAGAGATGGTCACCAGAGCAGCCAAAGTGCCCAGGAAAAATGGTTGCTCTGATGCTAACAGAGGTCAGTAACAAGTTCCTGTCCAGGGTATGTGATGAGTGTCCCTATGTCCTAAGACCTCAGGGGTCTATCTTCTGCAACTGCAGGACTCGATATCTGTGTCCACCACCTGAGAAAAAGCTGTGCTCACCAACCCCTGGAGACAGACTCCTGATGGAGTTCAGGAATGACATCTCCCAAACCTGCAACTCCTGAAGCAGGAAACCCAGCACTGGTTCTTTGTGGGGGATGATAAGGTGAGGCAATCTTCTCCTGTCATTTTGAGCAGGACAACCTATGTTTTCATTGTACTGATTTAGACTACTAGCAACTTGCACCACAGTAGACTGTGTGTTGCAATACAAATGCATGCTTGTTTTCTTAGTGTCCAGTGGATAAGGCAAAATTTATGTTGACCTTTTTATAAATTCAAGCAAAGGCAAAGCCTTGTGTTATGAGTTGCAATGCCCACCGGCCTTGTGATTTTCTAGGAACAAGTGTGAATGTTGAATCCCCTTTCTTAAGGACTCAGTTATAACTTAGGTGTGATGATCTCAGACGCGTTTGCTCCCCTTTTAGAGAGAGTTGGAGGTCTGCAAACAGGGTAAAAAGAGCCCCAAAGGGAAAATTCTGCTCAGCAGACTTTCAGATGAGCCCTTGAAGCTACAGCCTCTCTGTGTGTGGTAAGGAGCTCAGACAGTCTCTCATCCTGAGGCTATGTGAGTCTGATTAGGTTTGATTGCGTGTACTGCAGGCATTATCGATCAGCCAGATGATTGATGCATTGGTTGCTGTCAGTGCCTCATCTTTGATGCAATTGCATGAATTATTTGCCAAGGCCAAGCACTTTGTCCTCAAAAGTGTTAACTATATAGTATATACACGTGTCGACATTTATAAAATTTCTTTCTCAACAGAGATTAAATTATTACCAAAGGTTCTGTATGCCTCCTCCAGATTGTGGGGAAGTGCAGATCCATAAATCAGTGGATTGACACAGATGGAAACCTGAAAGGTTGCGTGGTATGTGATGAATCTTTTCCACTTTGATGCATTCCCTCTGAGGCTATGAGTGGCAGAAGCTTCGCTGACATTGGGTTTGCCCTGCACAGAGCCTGGTGGTTCAGATCCTGGGGATCAGAAGAGTCCCAGTGGTAAGGCTTGTGACCCTCCTGTGAGCAGCTCAGCACAATGTTTATCCTTGCAAGTGATGGCAGTATGTATATAAATATATAGATATTATAGCTGAAGTGGCACCAGATGGATAATTGCAGCCCCTGAGTGCCTAATCTACTCTCCAGGACATGGGCAGTTTTCTGAGCCAACAAAACTTAATTGAACTTTCCGTTCCAGCTGGAAAAGGTTATGGATCTAGTGAGTGCAAACGGAAGGCAGGATGAAAAGGTCAGATGTTGTGTTCTCTTTGTAATGGATTGACCGGGGACATGTTTTTATCTTTCTCACAACCGCTGGATTGTAAAACTTAATTAGCAAGTCACTTCTCTCCCCTGTCTGAAGGCATGTGTATGATGATTACACATAGATCACATTTTATGGACATGTCATGTTTTCATTTGAGAGTAACTGCCTGCATGAGGGATGTTTTTGCCACATATTTACATCAATAGTTCAGAGAAGGGGCAGTAAGACAAAACGGAGAGCTATCCTTGACACCAGACATGTCAGTTCAGCTACCAACAGCATCAGCTGATGGAACTGCAGCTGCTTAAATGGGCTTTCTCCTGCTGTGTTGGGAGGTGAGAAGGGAAGTATTGCAAACATAGGAAAAACAGGAGAGATGGAGAGGAATGGGAATACAGACCAGGAATAATATGAGCTGATGAGAGAGAAAATATAAAGAAAGAGGTAGAAAAATGAAAGGGGATACAATGACAAACACAGGAATGTCTGAATTCAAAAGACGGACCTGCTGCTCATACAGCCTGATTGGAAAAGGATACTTTCTCTGTTGAAAAGTGTGGTCTCATCATCTGAAAGCATATCTTTCACATCTCCAAAGAGGTGAGAAAATAGAGATAATAGTTTATTTTCTATTAGACATGAAAGAAAAACATCCAAGAGTAAGGAGAGTTAAGGAATGGAATAGATTGCTGTGAGATTGGAACCACCAGAGGTTTTTAAGAGCAGGTTAAACAAACATCTGTCAAGAAAGATTTAGATATAGCTGATCGAGCCGTGGGGCAGGGGTGGACTAGGTGACCTCCTGAGGTTGCTTATTTTCAAATTTGTTTTCTGTGATTTTATGTAGTTCCTCTTTCTTGGTACTGAAGCTTATCTCCACAGAATCAAAAATGGTCTCAATGAGTCAAGAACTCCATGTAGGAAGAAATCTATGTTAGTCATACACACAGAGAGTCACGATTCAAACCATGGAAGTTCTTTTCATTTATATTTCATTTGGGAAAGGGAGGAAAAGTTTTAAAAGACATTTTAATTTTTCAGTGGGATCATTTAAAGTCTAGAATTTCCCTCTCCATCCAACAATATTTTTTCTTATTGGCATTTTACCTAGATACACAAGGCTATAGCATCTTCAGTTTTAACATACCTTGTAAGAAATCCTGCCATTTTTCTGGAAAGCTTGGAAAACTAGATGGAAGGATAAAGCAAGCTGCACTTGAAACTAAATGAAAGAACAGAATACACCAGGAATAGAGGGAACCTCTAACAGTCAAGTCCTGGGGATTAAGACCCCAGTGCAAAGCAGCTTATTTATCTCTGGAACCATCATATGTTTCAATTGCAAATGTTGCTACAGTCAGATTCTTCTTTCTCTTTCTGTGTTTAAGTCTTTTCTAGAGGTCCTTTGTTGTCATCAGATGTGCCAAGACTCACGTACCCCAAGCTCCTACTTCCCTCTTATCACCTCCAGCATCTCTCACATTCACAAGCTTGGGAAAAGAGCCCAGGACTGTGTTGTAACTTGGACTGCACATTTTGATAGGGCCACACATGATAAGAAACATTGATGGAAAGCACAGCCTCTGGCTGGCAGCTTTGAGAGAGAATTTCTGCATCGTGTGACTCTCGGGCGGTAGGAAGCCATTTCCACTCTTGTGACACATGTCAGTGTTTAGGCACACCAAGAAACCTGCATGGGAGAGGTGTCTTTGGCACCAGCAGTCAAGAGGAATTCAGATTTTTCACAGCAGCAGTTTCATTCTTTGCACTCCTAAAGCTTTGGGACCAGGGGGTTTGGCTGGAATATTTCTCTTCTTAAAGAGCAAGTAAACCACTTGCTTTTATAAGTGGGTTGTCACATTCAGAAGCCCCTTCCTTACATAAAGAGGATGGATTGTTGTACGGACAGCAAAGAGTATCCAGGAAACAAAGGCAAAAATTCCTACCGAGAAACTCCTTGTGCTGTGACGCCAGCTCAGGAGGAAAGTGGCGAAGCTGTCAACATAACTGCATAGGGAAGATAAAGAGACAGGAGACACAGACTGAGCATATCTACAACACATCAAACAACACCAAGTCAATCAAAGCGTCATTAATCCAGTGGACTATGAACCTTCCCCTCGGATGCTGGCAGCTCTATCAGTCGAGGGCCAGCGGTAGAAAAGCAACGGAGCATTTACGGGTCACCAGGGACAACAAAATGAGAAACCCTTTGAGCTTTCTGCTCTGCCTGGGAATCTGGACTGAGAGTTCAGTAGATTCAGCCCACCAACGAGAATTACCTAAAGGGGATTTTAAGGAGTGATGGCTTTGCCACTGGATGAATCAAGCCACAAACAGATGTTGTGTTAGACTAAAAGCCTCCAGCACTACCGTCCCCTCTCCTGCCTTCTCCATCCCAGCAATATTCCATGGTTAGGAATGTGATCTTTGGGGGAAGAAACTAAACCAGCAACAAAACAAAACAGCTTCAACGCTCAGTTTTGCTTGAAATTGGAGAGAACCACTCCAGGATCAGACATGCAAGTCCTAAAGAAATAAGCAAACATCAGTGCATCAGACAAAAATCTCCCTTTGTATCACTTTCTTTAGTATCTTCAGATGAGAACAGTGTTCTTGTGCATGTCAGGAGAAGGACTGGCTATGTCTCCTAGACAGCTGTATTTTCATCCCTTGATGAAGGAGTTGAAATGACAGTTTCCAGCAGAAACTGGTTGTGTTACATGTAGTAGAGAGCGATGATGACTTGATCATGGCCATTCATTACTTACACAGGGAAGAGATTTGTAAGCAAAATGCTCTTAAATTGAAATGAAAATGTTCTAACAAATCCCAATGGGTGCAAACTTCAAAGATATGTTCAAACTTCGATGGAGGTGTGACTCTAAATAGCAGTGGTAATTAATCACTGCAACAGCTAAATGCTGTGGATTCCCTGCCACTTAAAGTCCTTAAAAAAAAGACAGTGGTGCTTGATTTAAAGAGGTGTTACAGTGTAAATGGAAAGAGAATGATACAAATTAGTGGGTGAGAGACAAGAAATCAGATTAAATAAGAAGTTCCCAGGCAGGAATACGTACATCAATGGTGATGTGAAATCTGCTTCAAAATGGCATGTGAATGTTTCCAGGACAGTGCGATGCCACCTGCTGCACATACTCAGGTTGCAACTCGGAGCCAGAACCTACAAAATCCAAATCGCCAGTGATGGTGACAAGTAAAAGAAATTTAGGAACCCACAAATCAAGTCATCATCATCATCATCATCACTATCACCATCCTCCTCATCCTCATTATCAACATCCCTTCAGCCATTAAAATTTCTTAATCACCTTAGCTGCAGTTTAGCCATTTAATTGCTTGGAGATTATCTAGCCCATAATCTTGATCACTTAAAGACCTGTCGTGAAGATAGCAGAAAGGAAAAGGAGAGAAAGGAAAGAAAAAACAAAACAAAACAAGACAAAGAACCGCAAAAGAAGTGAATCTAGAAAAGGAAACCTCCTAATTATCAGGGGTCATTTGTGGTGCTGGTATAGGTATATTCTGAAGATTAGGTTCAGGCAGGGGTAGGCTAAGTCTCCCATTCCGTATTTTGAGATAATGGAAGAATTTTGCTTTTGAAAACAGGAAACAGTCCTACATTTATTTATTTTTTTATCTTTTTAAAATGGTAAAAGTTGATGAAAATGCATGTTTTGTTCGGTCTTTTAACTTTGATTTTGACACTTTTTTTCTCCTTCACATAATCTTTGAGACTGAATTTCTTTTTAAAGCAGGTGCAAATTTCATTCAAAAGTCTTGTAGAGGAGAAGTTTTGACAACCTTTAAAACATCTTCGGGATTGTTGTTGTTGTTGTTTTTGTGGCTGCTGCTGCTGCTGTCTGGAACATATTTTAAATTGACCTTATCCATAAAAATGGTATTTACATGACATAATTCAGTGCTATGTAGAGATACCTAAACTAACAATACATGAGGCAACATAACTATTTAGTACACAACCCTGAGCTGATGTACCCTTCTGAGATCATATTTAAATCATACAATATTGGTGCTCCTCTGTAAGAATAAGTTGCTCTCATTTACTGTAATCTACAATATGCACATAGGCAGTTAGCATAAAGTGGATGATGTGCTTTAAGTTCAGACCAGTAACTTTTGTTCCTCTAACCACGTCTTTAAACTGATGAAGTCCTTCAGATGGAGAATAATTTCTGTAATCACAGCTCCCAGACCCTGCCACAGCTTTGCCATATTCTCAGCCTTCAATTCTGGATGAAATTCCTTGACCTTTTTGTGCAAACATTTCTCAATTTGTAAACTGGGAATAATAATTCATTATTTGCCTCTATAAGAGCTCCGTGAAGCTTCATCCAACCAATGTTAGTAAAGTGCTTGGAGATCTCTGGATGAAAGCCACTGCATAAATGCATAGTATTATTGCTAGACTAGCAAATGTTATTACTCTTCTAAAAAAAAAAAGGTATGTAGGTAGAAAATAGCCAATCTCAATATTTATAAAATTTCTGCTTCCTCATAAATACGGTAGGTCCATAATCCTCACTGGAGCTGTTGGATATTTATCTGCATTTGAATTTTAATGAATAAAATAGTCATCTTTTTGTCACAATTCTTAAAGCCCTGGCTCCCTGCAAAATTCTGCTTTCCATTTCAAAGAGTTTATTTTTTGTTAACTTTTAGCACTGGGACAAGATTGACTGACAGCCCTAGACCTGAAAACCCCAGTACTAACCCACAAACGGAAATGGCAAGACAAACTGGTCCTTCTAAGCCCACCACTGTGCCTGAACTGTGCCACAAAGGAAAGGTTCATGACTTACTTTGTCGAGAACCTACAGAACCTGTATTGTGGCTTTGTTGCTTCAGATGAGGATGGTCCTTTCTGCTGGAATAGGGAATGTAATGCCTGAACTCTTGGCTGAATGTTGTGAGAGCCAGGGCTCCATTCCTGGTTCTCACATGGACTTCCCCTGTCCTCTCTCCTGGTACCTCTCTCCCAGATTTTCTGATGCATGTCTTCTTTGCCCAGTTTTTACAGAGTAGACACCTGGGTAGGAGCTACCTGTGTTCAGCTTTACAAAAACATACAGTGGGTTTGAGGAAGCCTGTGTGTACCCTATGTTCATCATGTGCACAGAATAACTCCTACACAGACCCGTGATGATCCTTACACTTCATTTGCATTGACTGTAAACAGAAGGATTGACATTTTCCTGTAACAGAAGATACTCTCTGATTATACCAGCGATGTGCTAATGTGGGGCATCTTACAGTCATCGAGGGATGTATAAATATCTCCACAGACAACACAAAAAGCAGCAAACATCCATAAAGAAAAAATAATTGGACATGAGACCGTACCTGGCTTCCCATGAAACTCTTCAGAAGAAGATTTCAGATGTGCATTTCTGACTTCTGACTAGCAGTGTAACACCTACTGATGTTGCTACCACTGACAGAAGGTGGGAGCAGTGTGTATTTTTAGGTAGACATTTCAAACTAGGAAGCAGGTCCAAATAATACTTACATATTCTCGTTTCTTTGGAGTAAATAACAACACTGGAGGGAATATGGCCAAATATTAGGCCTTTCTATGTTTACATGCAAGATGAATCCTAGAAGGCAAATCTTTCACTGTACTGGAGAGATGTGGTGACTTCTAAGTCCGAGGACCCTTGCAAGGCTTAATGATTACCACTCAAATGTGACATTCACTTGTGCTTCCATCATCTCTTCTCATAACACTCTGTAGTTACAAAGAGCAACAAGAATTCCAGCAGATGAAGTTTTAGAGTGTCCCAGTACATATGGCAAGTATTGTCCTCGCTGCCCAGAGGAGAGAAGCATGGAGAGATGAAATGACTTGCTGCAGAATGCACAGGAAGCCACTGTTCAAGTTGGTTTAAAAACCATGTCCCCTGAGAGCTCAATCTGTGTTTCAATAACCAAAGAACTCTGCTGGCTACAGAGCGTAACTGTGTGACCCAGGAAACATTTGAAGTGAAGCATCTGAGATGAGGACTCTGCACACGGGTTATTCATTCCTGGTGAGATCCAGTCCCTTACCTGATGCCCTCTCTGAGTCCAGTGCTGCCGAGTGCACTTCAGTCAAACACAGGATCTATTCCATCAGATACACCTTTTCCAAGGATTTCTGCTGCATTTTCTCTTTTAGGGTCTTTATACACTCACTGCCAAGCTGGTCTTCCTTTCCTTTCTTGCTTGTGTTCAAGGTGTGAGACAGTTTCCCAGGCAAAGCTATAGGTGTATTAGAAAATCAGCCCTCAAACTGAGGGTGAAGCAGAGAAGGAAAGTTGCTGCTTTTGAGTTTTGCTGATTATTGGAAGCAGTTTTAATGTGTGACAGTTCCACCTACACAGAGCTCTGCTAGGAGCAAGACAAAATTCTTGGCACGATTTCTTTTTCCTAATGGAAGATGACTATATAAAAGGGGAAAAAAATATCATGGTGATCTAGATTTCTGCTGTGGAAAATAGATCAGATTTAACTCTTCAAGCTGTGGCATCACTGAAAAGGTCAATCTTCAAACCACAGTGAAGGTGACCACTGGTAAAACTTGTTGCCTCTTCCCTTTTGCCATTCCCACACTAGTGCTGCTGTGCCATGGACTTGCTGCCTAACAGAAGGGTTGTTACTTCATCTCTGTTCATTGCCTGTATTTGATTTTTTTCCCTCTGTCCAGAAGCTAAAACAAGGTTCTGTCAAGGTTTCTAAGGTACTGTGTTATTATTATTAACAACAGAACATTACTGTGAACATGAAGGGCTTCCAGAGCTTTGCAATAGCTCTCACATCCAGACTTGCAGAAATCTGTGATGAATAGCAGATGATTGCTCCTTTGGAAGGACTGGGCTTGCTTCAAATTTAATCAGTAAACAGCTTCTGATTATTTTTTTTCCTGCTCTGTAAATATCCCTCGGTGTTTTTGAGGTGACCGTGGCCTACTGCCTCTTTCACACCATGAACTCGGCCAAATGCACGACACCCTCCTCCACTCTCACCCGCCCACTGAATCACTCAGAGAAATAAATGCAGCAAACATTGCCCTGCAATTCCAAGCTGTCATCCAAGGGTGACCAATGACTCCCGGAGTTTGTTGGACAGAGAGGCGGAATTTGTCCTTCAGGGACAGTGACCTTTCTTTCCCATGTGAAGAACTAATAATACTTTCTGAACAAGCTGTGATGCAAAGCTATTGTGAGCAGATGGGCACATGCAGACAGATTTTTACACGCCCTGAGATTCTCCCTCACTTTCTTACGATGAAGGGGATTAAGCTGAATGAGTTGATGTCTATTTTGGCTATTTTGACAGACTATCACTGAGTCAATGTTTCAGATGTAACTTCACAATGATATTTTTTTCATACCTCAAAGCAGGGCTGTATTTAAGTTACATTGTTCGGAAAAATTTGCTGGTAATTTTTTCTTTACATCAGAAAATTTATACAATCCAGCTGTTCTCACTCAAGCAGACAATGGTCATGCGTTTGTCTAGCTCCAGCAGTAACATACAGAATATAAAATCCCAAATGGGACCAAATCCAAGTGCAGACACAATGACTTGCGCTGGGCAGTGGCTCCTGATGGGTGTGCATCTCCCTTAACATGTGCTATTGCAAATTCAAGTAGTCAAGCTGGGAGAATAAATACCTAATAACAAGCCATAAACCACCAAAGTGTCTGAACCTCAGGGTCTTGTGCTGCATAAATGACACCTGAAATTCTGCCCAAAAGGGAGACCAAGGGCAGGTTCTCTGTGTAGTGAGGATGTAGAATATTTAAGCAATTTGAGATATTTTCTCTGATAAACACGGTGGAAGAATTCCAGTTCAGGAACGTGGCTTTCCTGATAATCCACAGTCACTCTGCCAACTTTCCAAGAGCACTACAAGATACATCATTCCAACAATGTCTTTGCAGGAATTTGAACCATTTCTGAGTCACTTATATCCAATTGTGGTAGCAGAAGGAGGAGGCCTGTTTCTGCAGCCTGCTGTAGACAGTTTGATTTAATGTCTGATTGCATTTAATTTGTGGCAGCAGCCCAGATGCTATGGCCATAGGTGCCTAGAAAATCATTAAGCAAATGCAATAAGACACATGGAAACCTAAATCAGAGCCCAAGGACACCTGCATCCTGAGCTATCATCTCATAGCTCCAGGACATTTGACCTTAGCCTTTATTCCATGGTCATGAGCTTTTAGCAAGTGATTGGAGAGGGACTAAAAATTTGCGAAAGGGATGTTTTCTGCAGAAAATGGACTGACCTATTTTTTAGGTTAACAGCGTGCTCCTTCCTTGAGTTGAAGTTTAAGCTGAGGACTTTTACACAGCTGTGAGGTGATAGCCTGTACTCCTCGGGTAAAGCTTAACAATGGAAGAATTGTACTTTTTGGGTCGTAGAGGTGGAATTGACCTAAAGGTGAAAGGCAAGGTCTTTACACATGTTGAGCAGCATTTTGCCCCATTGGATAATATTTCAGGAGGCCTGAAGGCAGAAAAGCACAGCTCAGTGTGAAGAGATCAGGGTCTGAAAGAAAGAGCTGTTCTTATTGTTCTTATCTAGGAAACATGGTTGCAAAAGGCTTCCCTGGAAAGAAATGGACAAACTAAAATCAGTTTCAAGCAAGCAAACAGAAACATTCCATTCTGAAACTGTAAGAAACCTCACACGTTTCTAGATTTGAAGCATTTCTTTCCTCCCAATTTATTTCAAACTGAACCGTAGAGCAGAAGAGTAAGAAATTTATAAAACGTGCTTTTATTGTCCAATTTTTTATTTCTCTTTTTCCCCAAAAAGTGTTGTGTGGTTGGAGCTAGAATCTCTGTGCAGGAAATTGTGCAAAAAAATAAATACAGAGGCAGGGAGAGAGTATCTACAGGCATTTTGCTTGGGTTAATCAGACTGCTGGGGTCTGCCACAGGGGTTTGGAGGTGTTCCTGAGGATTGCTCTTATTATCGTATCGATTCCTTTCTGCTTTTAATCTGTTTGCTGGAAATAGAAAACTCCAGAGAAGTTAGCTCCATTTCAGTTTTTCATCTTTCCTCAATGCCAAACAAATTTGTTTCCAAATGGGAATGAAGATTGGCAGGGCTTCTTGCTTTCTCTAAACAGTTTTCCTGTTTCTGGAAATAAAAACTTGGGCCTTTTTCAGTCAGAAGTGAAGGGTCCTTGTGAGAGAGCAGGTCTGGGTGAGTTTATGTGGCCACATTCACTCTGTGACTCAGCATCTCACTCAAGCCCAGACTTCTGGGGGACTTTAAGGGTTTGTGCTAATTCTGGACTGACCAAATTAATTCTTGGGATGGAGAAATTAGGTGTTTCATGTGCATGGATAGGAGGGTAAGTCTGTTTGGATTTGAGTGTTTTGCTTACAGAGATTATGAAAGTCTCTGGCTCACATGGTAAAACATATTGAGGTACAAAAACCAGGCATGACCCAGAGGTCAAACTGAATGGTATATAAGTCTAAATACATAACTCCAGCAATTTTTGTGACAGGTGTAACTTCTGCTGCATTGGAAACACAGCTGAAGATGTAAAAATGGTTTTTTATATACATGGAAGAGGACTAAACAGGGCAGGGAATTGCCATGTTCCCACACTGCCCTTCTTTTTCACAGCAGGGATTATGCCCCATAGAAATCCCCCAGTCAGAACCCCACAAGCAGATGAGACTTCCTCACCATACCAGAAGGAACCAGAAGCAGCTCCATTGCAAGGCAATAAAGTGACTTTGAAAGGTTCGATGTCCCCTGTCAAGGCATCTTCAATACAGATTTCCCTGCTAGAATCTTCACTTGAGACCTCACCTGCAAAACCACACTAAGTGTGACATTTCCAGTTAATTACACACGTCCTGTCCCCCAGTAGAAAGACCAAGAGCATGACCAGGTTAAGGCAGTCAGCTCTCTGCTGGCAGAAGAACATTTTGAACCAAAACGCTGCAGGGATGGTGAAACAGCTCCTGTCACCCGTTCCCAATCTCTCTTTAATGTAACCAGAGACTTAAATACGACCGAGTTAATCTTTGAGGAAAACAGAAAATACTGTAACAATAAAGGTGGTAACATGGTTACAAATGAGAGCTACTGCTCCCCTCTGCATTTTGAATTCCTGGGATAATTCTGCAGAGCTTCATTACCGGAGTATAATTGTGTTATAGAACTCTAAATCACCCTGCTACACTTAACTGGCAATAACATTAAGATAGCGCAGATATTCATTTTAATTAAAACATAGCCTCAAACTATTTCCCTGCTCCAAGAGGCAAAACTTTTTCCTCCTTTTTTTTTTCCCCAACACCAGAAACTTTCATTTGTTCCCAGTGTGTCTCTGCTCACCAGAGGGTCCGGAACCAAAATGCAATTAAGAAACACCTTTCTGCAAGTCATCTCTTTCCTGCGAGCTGCTTTCTCTGCGAATGAATGACTCTGCTGCAGGGAGAGGGATGGTTTTCACTGGTTCTTCTCAGTGCAACCTGCGTCTGTCTAATTCTGACAGAGCACGGATGACCTAAACTCAGCATTTTATCTGATTTGTGCTAGTTCTAGTTAGCAGTGACATTTCAGAGCAGACCGCCTGGGAAACCCTTGAAGCCTACTGAGGCTATTGTGACTGGACAATGGAAACTAAAGACAAGACATGATTATGTTAGCAGTGGCAACATGACAACCTTTATTATCAAATCTTGATCTCCATATCAATGCAGCCTATCAACCACCTTAACAGAGATGCAGCCCAAGGCCCTTCCTATCTCAGTGTATACCTAGAAATCAGGAAATGGACAAATGTGGTTTTGGAGAGGTCTTTTGGAAGAGAAACCCAGGCACAAGATGAGCAAATAAGATAGGAGTGAGCTGAAATACCCTGAGATACCAGGCGCTGAGATCCTCAAAACACAGTAGAAAAACAAATGCAGAGTTGGCATGTGTACATCTGCTTTACCAAACTGTCTGAATTCCTCTCGGATGTGCAACAAGTCTGTTGCCAGTTTTTATTTCCTGCATGGCAACTTCAGCACAGCTCCTCGGACAATGGTGGTGAGAGAACTTGGTCATGAAGAGGTATCACTTGAAGCCAGTTTCAACTCCAGCTCTTCTAGTGCAAACATGACCAATGCAGATCTTGACTAAGCTAGAATACAGTTGTGTTCTCCAAGAAGAGATCAAGGCTTTCTCAGCCTGGATCTGCCACCAGGCCCTGCAGAGGGCTCATCTTAGCCTTGGTCAGCAGGGCATTTTTGCCTTTTGGGGCAATAATGCACACAGGAGCTGGGAGTTTTTGCCGGGTGTCTATGGTACCAGAAGATTCCTCTGTGTCTATCATGACTGCTCTCTCTCTTTCAGACCAATGCCTGTGCTTCCACTATATATTTAAACCTGTCTTTATTGTTGAACACATTCACCATATAAATGGATCATCTATGTACCATCTTCCTCAATAGCAAAGAGACAGACACAGACGGTTTTTCCATCAGTGGAAAAAAAAATAATGATATTGACTTCATGAAGAGACCATTAAGTCAGCTTTGAAATATACAGAAATAACAAATCTTGGGAGAACTGAGACTGCTTGTGTTGTGTTCCCGGTTGCAGCATGAATGATATTAGAGATGAGAAATGACAGTCTTATGATGCCTCCAGGTTTCCATTTCAAACATTTTTAATTTCTCCAATTTAACTTAATTTAAATTTTACTTAGAGGTAATTGGGATGAATTAATATAGTTACAATTATACAGAAATCAATCCATTAATGTCTGGAAAATCTTGTTAATGTGGTAGCAATTTCATGGATACAAAACAAAAATCTACCCACTTAAAATAATCTACATAGTTCAATTTTAGATAGTAACAACAAAAACCTTCTGAATTTATATACAAAAATCTTATTTACCAATAATTGCTCTGGCTGATTATTGTTGTTATTGCAGCCATAGTACCTAACAAAACACCAGTAATCATTTTAGCTCAGGGTCATTCTTTTCATGCTTTTTTGTATCACCTCAGACTGCAGTAGTCAGGATTTGAACTCCAAAATGTTACTGCTATACAGATAAATTACAAAAGCAACTTAACAATCAGAGGGTTGTAGTGTCATTTATATACCATTGATATATTATTACTATATTATTACAAAAATACCATTGGTATTTTATTCAATTTTAAGATGATCAGAATTAGTAAAGGGTCGAAATTACAAGAATACATGGGACAATTCTGTTAAAGTGCTAAGAGTTGTGCCCTCTTTCAGTTAACCTGAGGTTATCTCTTTGACATGTCCTCCAACTCTAGTTAGCATCTTTTCTAGGTAGTAGCTTCTGGCAATAGTGGCAAAGTTTATGGAGAAATAATCCATAGGGTCAAATGTATTGTGTTAATTGGCAAAAAAACCTGCAAAATTGAAAGAATATAGAGGAAATTTACCTTATGGACTGGAAATGATTGGATATTGTCTGATTATGAGGAACCCATTTTTATGGAGATGAAAACTCGGTTGACTGCTCAAGGGTAAAGATGCCATAATGTGTTAAAAATATTAATGAGAATCTTAGAATATATGTTGGGTCCAATTAGGTTAATAATGCATGGAAATTTATCAGAAATGCAAGCCTTAACTAGAGGGCTTCCAAGTACGAAATTCTGGCCCAAAGAAACTTATAAGGAAGTGCTCAAAACTACGTTCTGTTTTTCTTTGAAGTGCCCATCACTTGGATTTGAGTGACATGCAGCAAGGGTTTGTGAAAAGCCAAATATCTCAATCTAAATTAGGTCTGGCATGTTTCAGATTTGATAAGAAATAATAGGCAAACCTGATAAGATTCACTTTGGATGACTATCTAAAACTTTTCCAAACTATCTGAACACCTTATATGAAAAAGAGGGCAAGGACTATATATCTTTTAAGTACAGCATTTCTTGAATGATTGCTCATCCTTATAGGTATGATGGGAAAAGCATAATACTAGCATTTTTCTGGGTATGGATATGCAGGCATGTGTGGGGCATTTCAGCAGTTCCTTCTCAGAGAGGAGAAAGACAGGAAAAATATTCTGTTATGTTTTCCAAAATTCAGTTCAAACTCCCAGAGGTGTTTGTAGCAGCTACGCAAACTGTTTCTCAAACCAACAGGCAATAGAAGAGTCACATTAGAGATACTCAAAAATCAGAATATCAGTTCCAGCCAAATTAATTCATTCTTCAAAACAAAACCCCACACCAATAAAACCAATCTATTTAGTTTATCACAATAAGTAGAATTTTCCCCACAGAAGCGGAAACACAAATAGATGGTATTTTATTCGTTTGAAAGCAATTGAGCCTAGGGACTCATCAGCTGGGGATGAAATAGAAGAGTAATCATTCTGAAGCAGTTGTAATGGAGGAACAACATTGTAACTGTGCCATTTGCTGGGCCAGACTCCTCTGAGAACTGAAAGTTCAGGGAAATATGTTTTTTTCTTTCTTTTTTTTTTCCATACATGTTGGTTTTGGTAACTAGATATTTATATGGAAAAAGCCTACTATATCTTTGAAAGCTTCTGATCAGCTCAGCCCAAAAATGAATGCTGACTGGCAATTACCTCGGAGGGAAATGAAACCTGAACTACACTTGGAATTTTTTGAGATTCTGTTTTATGTGACTTCTTTGTAAAGGAAAGGATTACAAACTACATTAGGGTTTTAAACGTACAAAGTTATAACACTGGGGTAAGCCTGACATTTCCCATTGTCGACCACCACCACCTTACAAAAGCACAGACTTGCTGTGCTAAGCACAGCTTAGTGTGCTTCCAAGTACTGTTTCACTGATCCCCCTTTTTTTCCCCCCTACATCATTTTCCTTCTTCTCCATTCAAAGACTGAGGGATTATAGAGGCTGAATGATATAAAAGTGCAGACACACGTCTCTTGACCTGCCTGGGTGACCAAGGAAATCATCCATGTGGAGATGGGGCCATTGCTCTCAGCCTGTTCTGCGCTCTTGTTCCCTCCAACACCGCTCTTTTGGTCCTTAATAACACTTGAGATGACTCAGTTATTTCCTGACTCTATTCACAGATCATGGGTCTTTCAGCTACTTTTAGGAGCCCTCTGTTCTTTTTTTAACCATGCTTCACAGCCTGGGAGGTGACAAAGTCCCTGTGATTGATAGGAGGACTGGTTCTGCTCACTTTAGTAAGGCTTCTTCCAGGAGAAGCTGATCTCTGCAGCTGGGAATGGGCATATCAAGATGAGATCAGTCAAGATGTTTACAGTGAGCAACTTCTTTTTCCAAGTGCAAGACCCCTGGTGAGCTCCAAATGAAAAAAGTGAGAATGTCTGAGTGCAGAAATATAGACATTTATGAGTGTAGAAACACAGACATTTGTGACCTCAGGACCTCACATGTTTTGCATATTTCAATAACCTACTTTTATGAAGAAATATGAACTTTGGAATTCTTTTTTTCTTTACTTTTTTTTTTTTTTGAATGAACAATATGGCTGTCTGGAAGCAATATTAATCAATAACTAATTTCATAGTTGGACAACTGTTTTTAATGACTTTGTACTTTTGATGCATTGTTACAAAAGGCTTCGGATCGTTCCCATAAGAACTTGTCAAGGAAAGGGCAAATTCATTTACTTGTCATCATGTGAGAGCCAAAAGGCTTATTAGGCTAATTAGGAAGAGAATCATTTGGGTTTTCACTCACTCAAACACAGTAAAAACCTCTTATTCCTGATTCAATGAAAGGAATTTGCTGTACTGATCAAAATAGGGGTGCTGTGAGTGGGTATAGAACAGGTTAAAGCTATCACAAGTTGCATTCTGTAGTTGAGATTAAATAACTCATTGCTCGTGTCCAAAGGGACATCTGCCATAGGAAGCCGTCAGGCTTTGGCAAGGATTATCTGGCTCTTGAATTCCTATTTCTAAGAGATGGAGGAACCTTTGTCCTGTCCAGCTGTGGCTCAGCTCACTGTGCACACAGCATCTGCTTGCCCACAGCTCCAGGTGCACAGCAACTCTCTCCGACCAGCAGCAGACCCAGAAGAAACGTGATCTAAGAAACTCTGGAGGTTGAAAAGCCAGTGAACACAAAACACTTTCTCTGCCAGGGCAGTCTGAGTTTATTTTGTACCAAATCTCCCAGCTTTTAAACAGTTGTGGGGAATTTTGCTTCCCCTCTCTTTTCTCTCTCTATCCTTCATGCACGTAGTGTTCTGTACTTCTGTCTTGTTATGTCCGAAGGTGGCTGAGTTTCAGTGATGGTGAAGCATTGCCCGCACAGCCCTGTCACTGCTTCTGCTCTTGTTAGCCAAAAATGACCACAGGAGTGTTCATCCAGCACAGACAGAACACACTGGAGGATGCATAACAGCAATAGCAACTTGTATCCCTCCAACACCATGTTTAGCTGAAGTGATTTTTTATTGTCATGGGTGTTCCTTAGGCTACTTTCGTCCTGTTTCTTTCATCTCAGAATTTGGATTACCTTGTAATTCATTGAATAGCATCTTTGTAGTGCAGGTTATTTAATTATGTGGTGACACATTCCCAAAGTTTTCAAACAGGACCACAAGAAATGGAGACAGTTTCTTTTTTAACTAGGCATGGTTGATGGAGAGTGACACAGATGGCCAATGCCTTTATTTTATGGGCTTGCTAGCAACATATCAATGTCAACTTGCAGCTTCTTAACCAAAATTCTACTAGAATGGGCTAAATAGCACATTTTCTATTCCAAGAGGAGAGAAGCTAGTAATAATAGTGGGTAATAAAGTTTCATTTCTTGTTTTCACTGCTGTCACATCTGCTAGGCACTGTTTCTCCGATTTCCTTCTGCCATCCCCATGGTTATACTTTTGATCCACACTCTCCAGTTTTCCCAGGGCACAAAGGACCATCCTCCCTACCAAGCAACAGCAGGCCCAGGCAGGCAGCCTCCAAGCTGGAAAAAGAGCAGATTTAAGGGAAAAAAAATGTGTTGATGGTCTATGTTTGTTCCTCTTCCAATTTCACTCTTAAAAAGTGATGTTGATGCTCCAGCAGACACTTCTCTGTTGTCTGCTACAGTGTCTTTAGCTTGCATTTCACTTGGGCAAAACCAGGATCATGGGAAGAGATTAAGGCAACATTCTTTGTGAAAATTTCTTGTTCATCAGTATATGGCATCTAGGGAAAGTGATTAGCAGTACTTTTCAGTTCAGACTCAGCATGTGAATAACTTCAGCTAGGACAAAAATACAGTTAAATTTAAGAAACAAAAAGAGAGGTTCCTACCCTTCTGTTTCCTAACAGAATGCTTTCACTTCTTCTGAAATAACACTTTCTGAAAATGGCCTCTTTAACCTCTGTTACTTAGGAAAAAAAAAAAAAGACAAGAATAAATGCCTTAAAATAAAAGCAAACTTTCAGGTTTGGGTTAAAACATCTTGTTGAATAACCTTGAAGCACTGTTTTTCTCCATGATTTTGCTTCAGTTTGACCACTGAACCAAGTGAGTCATTATTTGCAAAGCTGGAGATGCTAGTGAGTGCTGACACTGCTGACTGTATCAGGGATGTGAGCACGGTGTCCTGTAAACATCAGATTAGAAGAAAATGCATTCTGTCTATTTTTCACCCCCACTCCCTTCCCACTGGTTAGACGAATGAAATTAACTCCACAGCTTTATTGTCTGAGGCCAAGAAAAGTTAATGGAACCGCAAGAACCGAGACTGATAAATGTCCTTGTGATGTTTTGCAGGGCATAGGCAGCTTGCAAGGAGGGCTGGGCTCAGCCAGGCACAGGGGACCACTCTGCAAGCCCTTCCACCAGCCAGGAGCACCACAGCCCTTTGACAGCACTGCAGCTGTATCACCATGTTGGTACCATGCTGTAACAGCATCCTGGGTGGGTCTTGGTCAATCATCAAAACCAGTTTTATGCCCTGTATCTATTTCCATACCTACTTTCTGAGGAGAATAGCTCCCATGTTTAAGGAGCAAAGAGGGTGATTCTCAGTCGAGCTGCTAGTAGAGGGGAGCATTCCTCTTTGCAGGTAGAGAATCATTATAGAATCATAGAATTATAGAATCATAGAATCATTATGGTTGGAAGGGACCTCCAGGGTCATCAAGTCCAACCTTTATCCCATCATATTCCTAACCATTAGACCATTAGACCATGGCCTCAAGTGCCTCATCGACCCGTTTTTTGAACATCCCCAGGGACGGTGACTCCACCACCTCCCTGGGCAGCCCATTCCAGTGCCTAAATTATCACTAGCCTAAATTATCAGTAGTGCCTAAATTATCACTAGCCTCATTCCGTTTATCATCCTAGCAAAGGCCATAGGATGCAATAATATTTGGCCATGGAAATGAAATTGGTTTCACCCCAGAAGCCACTGAGAAGCAGAGAGATGTGCTGGAAGTTATGCCCACCACATCACCTGTATTGAGTTCAGAGAAATCCAGCCCCAAAACTGTCATGCCAATGCAGGTTTCCTGCTGTAAATCCTCATTCTTTCCTTTTCGGTTTCTTTCAAATGCAGCAAAATGCTCAGGCACTCTGTTTCATATGCAAATTTAGCATCTTTACGTGGTTTCCCTCTCCTCTCCTGGTACTTTATTTCACTGAGAAAACTTGACCATGAGCAAGCAGGAAAAAACTAAACCAAAACCTTTCCTCCAAAGGCTTGAAAACAGGGTGATGAAAAATAAATTCCTGCTGCTGAAATCCAGCCGTAGGATATCTGTGTGGAAATAAAAGTAACATTTACCTCCTGTGTGCATCCACACTCTTCAGCTCACTTTCTCTCACTTGCTTTCTTCAGCTCTTGTTTTGCATAAACTTTATATTGGTGATGGACTGAACAATAAAGCTTGTAACAAAGCAATCAATACACATTACTCAGTGTGAGTTAGACACAATATTGGAGACTCCACAGCTAAGTAAGGCAGGGAATAATCTTGTTCCTTATCCTTTTAAAGCAGGAAAGTGAAAAGCAGAACTGGGTTTTACAACAATTCTCGTCTTTCTCTTTGCTTGTTTCAGCAGTTGTTTATACTCTGCAACCTTTTCTTGAAGGATCAGAGCATGTTAGAATGAGATGGCTCCCCATTAAAGGACTTTTCAAACCCTTTATTGAAATATCTGTCCTATTTTACACACTCCCAGGAATGGATCAGAGAAGTTTAGGTGTCTGAGTAAGCCTGTTGTATTGGTATTATTTTTTTTACAATACAACTGGGCCATTGGAGGAAGTTTTTTTGTTGTGTCAACAGTGATAACTACACTAAGGACAATGTGAACTGTCCTCTTAGTTTAAGATTTCTTCAGACTAGAATAAGGGCTGAACATATATTGCTCTCCATGTCTTAATTTGGATTAGTAACAATCAAATTCCAGCTTCCATTCAAAAAAGAAACATTGTCCCTTAGCCCAGAAATTGTGAGGAATACCTTGAAAATGTGGTGATCTCTGCTTGAGCCTGCAGAGAGCCCAGAGCAATAGCTCAGAGTCAGCTGAGCTCCCCCATCCATTGCAAAGGTTTGTTACCTTCGGGACAGGCTCCTCTGCAGGGCCCAGCCAGTAGGTGGGAGGCAGACTGCCAGGGGTGGGATCACTGGAAAAATACAAGGTCAGCTCCTCTGCTGTTGGAATGAGATGAAGTCTCCCTCTTGAAGACTTCCTTAGGCATAGGAAACAGTGCTTTTGTGAGGTTGGAGCACCTCTGTGTCCAAAAAGGGCAGGAACACAGTGGGTACCTGCTTCCTTCCTGTCTTTTCCTGACCTGTTCTTTTCTGCTGTCAGCCCTTTGATATATCAGCAGTCTCTAGCTGGGTATTTGTGTAGCAATTCATACAATGGGGGTTGTAGGACAGAGTTAAAATTTAAGTCCCTATTTTCCCTTGCACTTCACTAACAAAGCTGAAAGATGCTGGTGCAGACAGTGCCATTTGGAGATCGCTGAATCCCAAGAAAAACCAGATGCTTCCCAGAACATACATTGCTCTGAGCAGGACTAGCAAGGGTAGCATGTGTATATGTGTGGAGGATGTTGTTGCCAACGTAAAATAACTGTGTCAACAGCATTTCCGAAGGATATTTTTAACTTACAGATTCAGTAGCTTTTGTGGGCTACAGTCAGTGTGGCACAATAGACTCTTAATGACTTCTTGGGGACTTCATTGTCTTTTTCTATACACAGCTTATTAATGTGCCCTCTGTTCTACTCATGGATGCAAGAGCCAATAATGACTTCAAAGGGGTCATTGTGGTCCAGAGCATCTGTACATAGGAATAAAAAATAAGATGAATAAGTACTCACCCACTAATCCATGGCACAATAGATTGTAATCAGTCTATCAGGGTAAAGATTATTTTTTTTACAGCATCTTTTCATCCAAGGCATTTTCAGAACATCTTTTCATCCTAGCACTCTGTAGACATTATAAATTGATCATCTTAAGTCCTTTGACAGAGCAGCGAGGAGCAAAAGTGCCTTTAGTGGTTGGAAGCTGGGACTAGCTCGTGGCAAGCGGAAAAGCAGATAAAAAGTCTGATTTGTCTTTTCCCCAGGAGGTTCTGTAATAATCCCACAAAAGCGATGCTCCCTGGGCATTTGAGAGAGTGGGCACAGTCCTAAGAAAACCATGTGTAAGAGGGACAGCCCCCTGAGCAGCAGGCAGAGAGAATCTTTGGCAACTTTCAGAGCAGTCCCTTGATCAACAGTGAAGCCACTGGCACAGGGATGGACCAAATTACATGAACAAATTATATTTGCCTGGATTTACACCATCGCTGTAGTGGCTGATTTTGCTGGGGTTTCCCAGAGACACAGGAGTTTTGATCTGCAGGAATCCCCTTGTCTCCTCCCAGTGCCTAATTAACAATCTGGTGACAAAAGTCAGTGGTCCCCAAAAGTGTTGGAAGGTGGTGGTTTTGACACCTCCCTTCAAAACTTATTTGCTCTTACAGTGTGCTCTTACACTCTAACCCACGGTGTGTTATATTTAAACTGTGAATGCTATCAAAGGAATTATATGATGCTGCTGCTCAGCCGTGTACGTATCTTTGGGTTTTATGTTAAAGGATTAATGAAATACTGGGATGATGAATCCTTGCTGAGTAAATGACCAGGAAAGGTTATTATTCACTGAGTATATAAAAGATTAAGGCGAGGAATCGCCTCCCCTTAAGGTGGAGAAGGAAGAGGAACACGGAGAATCTGTCACTGCCAGTAATAGGACAAAGGACAACTTTCAGGCATTGGTTTAGAAAATCATTATGAATAATTAACATATGAAAACAGCAGAAAGTCCAAGGGCATTGCAGACACCTTTGCTTGCTGAAGCCTGTGTGTCCCCTATTGTAGAGACAGGGAAAGCCACTAAGAGCTCTGGATGTCCTGGGAAGTGGTGGCTTCACAAATGCCAGGCCATAGGAAGCAAGGGGCAGGGCTGTGCACATCTCCTTGCCTCCACCACCTGCTGCTGTGGAGCTTCAGCTGCTTCCACAAAACCACACTGGAGGGATTTTGCAGAATGGTACTTGCAAGCTTTGTAAGAGCAGGAGCCAATCTCTTCAGGCAGTCAGAACAAGGTGTTTATTTGCTTTCCATTTTGTGACAATCTTTGATAAACTTTCCAATCTAGGCTTGACCTGTGATGTGGTGAATAAAGTTGTTTTTAGTCACCTGTAGCTTGGTCTCTGAGCATGATTTCTGCTTATGTTGCTTCCACTGGAGGTGACAAAACTAGATGATGTATCAAATTCCTTAGTTTTAAGTTGCCTAGCATAAGGAAAGTGCAAGGTATGTATTCCCTTGGAAAGCCATGTCACAGAAATGAAAAGGTTTCTAACTCTTACTGTCACCCTGTCCTTGTTGCACCCTGACTTTTAGTGCACCAATGCCACTTTTCCAAGAAAGGATTCCTTCCAGCATGCAGCAATGGGAAGCCACCATCTCCCTGTGGACATCTATATCCAGGGAGATTTGATCAGCTGTGTAGGTGAATTTCTGGAAAGCTCAGAGACACTGAATTCTGGCAGCTTGTCTCTCCCTGAGAAGATCTACAGATCTACTGGCTGCTGACAGAAGTATTTGCACATAAGTAACTATTTGACTTCTACGACGATCATCTGGACTATTACCATTCATACTGCAGCAGTGACTAATCCCAGCTCCTCTGTAATTTCAGCCCAGGGAAATGACTGTGCTCTGAGGTTAATCTAGCAAGCCCTGAGAGCTGCGAGAAGAGTTTGCTGCATTTGGTTGCTCAGGTATATTACAGAGATTATCCCTGTCTGGTTTTGCTGTTGGGTTTGGGGCATTTTTAAAGCTAAAACACCCATCTGCTGTTGCGTTCCTGCTCCATACAGGGAAGGTGAAGCTCAAACTGAAAGGAGAAGGAGATTTGCCATCAACTTCGGACATTTATGTTCTCCCATCTCTGCAGCCAACTCCAAATTACAGAGTTTTTCTAATAGACCAATTGTACAAATGGCTCAAGTGTATTAGGAAAATCTTCCCATCTACCTTCTCTAATCCTACCCCCTAATATTTTCCTGGCACTGTCCCTACCCATAATCATCAATGCACTTTTCCCTCCCATTGTGCCATTATACACCATGCAGCTAAACCTCAGCAGATTCTCCAGCCCTGTCTGACTCCTTTGTAAAATCACTTTTCCTTGGAAAAACAAGCTCAAATCTAATTCAAGGCAAAAGATGAAGGAGAGAGCAGCAATCAAAGGCACGGAGTTTCCTGCCCCCCCTTCCCACACCCATTGCCTGAGCCATGGCACAACTTGTGAGATTGTACAGTGTCCAAACTACTTTTGTAAAAATAGCAGACAATTCTGTAAAAATAGAGCAAACTTCACTCCTGCTGAGTGCATCAGAAGAGACTACCTCACAAAAAAAGTCAATGTTTTTGCTTTAGCAATGGTTTTCTCCAGGCTACTGTATTGCAGAAGAGCACAGCAGTATCCTCCAGCTCTTGTCTTAAATACCATTGCAAATCAATTACCTTTCAGGCCATAAACTTCACTTAAAGAGACAGAACACAACCAGACATCTCCTGGTAACAAAAACAATTATATTGATGTTTGAGCATCTTAAGTCTCTTTTGTGTGTGTGTGACTTGTGATTAGGGGGAGGAGGAGGGGGGGGAGAAGGAAGTTGTCTTAAACTGTATGGTTTGTAAACAAAACACAAACATATTGATAGCAAAGTTAATCTCCAGAGCAGAGGCAATCAGCCACCGTGGGGAAAAGGATGTCTGAAGATGAGGCAATAAGCACTTCCACGGAAAAAAGCAGGGAGTGAAAAAACAGCTGCCCCTGAGCAGTGCCCTTTAGAAACCTGACATTTCCGACTCCAAGACAACCCGTAAAAAACAAATACAAATCATCCAATTCATTCCCTCATACGAATTAATATTTAATGGCCAAATAATGAATCTTTCAATAAATATTTAATGCCCAGACACCAACATATATGGCAGAGCAGACCGGGGCCTCTCGTAATTTAAAACAATTGAGTTTGTACAACAGCGGCTGTCGAGAAGACCGGATAATGCAAATTGGAATGTGGCAGAAAGAAAAGGAACCTGTCACAGTGATGGTGTTTTGGGTCCTTGTAAGTTCATTGCAGGGCAAACAGGAGAGTGGCTTCTGTGGAAATAAACCCAGCGTTACTTCTAGCAACTTTGTACTTTTTTGTCTTATGCCAAATGGTTGCTACCTGCAGGTTGGGTTCTTGGCAAAAGGCACATTTGTCATGTCCAAGCAGCAGGTGCAAGGCTGACTGGTAACTTCTTGGGAAGCATCTGCCCATGGACTAGGCTGCCCAGGGAGGTGGTGGAGTCACCGTCCCTGGGGGTGTTCAAAAAATGGGTTGATGAGGCACTTGAGGCCCTGGTCTAATGGTCTAATGGTTAGGGATATGATGGGATAAAGGTTGGACTTGATGACCCTGGAGATCCCTTCCAACCATAATGATTCTATGATTCTATGGACAGGCCCACACAGAGATTTAACACTGCCCTCTCTGCATCTGTTTTTCCAACCCTGAAAGAGGCCTTTTTCCATGGGTCAGATCTCTATTCCCACTGCTGCAATGTCCACTCTTCCTGTACCATCTCCCTACTGCTTTCCCCAGCAAGAACGTTCTGCAGATCCTTTTCTTCTTGTGGACAGAGCATCCAGCCTGTTTAGCAATTGCTCTGTGAACTACCACTGTGCTAAGCAGGTACTCATTTTCCTTGATGCTGCATTAACCCAGGGTGAAATCCTTCAGCACAGTAGTGCACTCTGATGGCTGGACTAAGTATGGATGCTGAAATAACACAGCTACCTGAAGGCAACAGGAAAATGGGGAAATGCAGTTATTTCTTCAGTTTTTGGTAAGAAGGTCTATTTTTTACTCTGAAAAGGCTGCATTGGCACTCCTGACAGGATTCTTTAAAATCAGCACTTAGGACATTTCTAAATAGCCCAGTGTTTCTTGCTAAGGGGGATCTTTAGCGTGGAAATAGCCCTTGAAAAAGCAATTTTTGGAAGAAATTTTGTCTTGGGCAGAATGGATCAATCTACCTTCTCCTTAAAGTAGGGTAAGGCATCACCTAAGGTGGTGTCATTTGAAGAGAAATCATCCCCCCAGCCTGTCCTGGTTTGAGAGCATGAGTATTAAGATTTTCTGTGCTACCCTGAGACCATCAAGGCCCCCCCCTGCTGCTGCCTGTGCTGGGGCAATGGCCATGGGGGGTGGTGGTGGTGGTGGTGATGTGGTGGGGGCAGCTGTGCCTGTGGCTCCTGTCCATGGCATAAAATGGCTCCTCAGAGCCCTCCCCTGGCTCCTGGGGCTGTGTGCTGCAGGGCTGGGGTTGCCTTTTGTCATCCTTCCCTACACTGCTGGTGTTCCTGTGTCCTATTTGCTTACTGGGGAAGAATATCTTGCATCAAGAAGGGTTGCCTTGCCCTGCCTCCTCGAGGAGGACCTGCACAGTTGCTCCAAGGAGTTTTCTGGGGGCTGTCAGCAGGATGCTGGGCCCAGGCACCCCCATCTGATGCAGAGCCCAGTTTGGGACTTTTCTGAGCTGGACACAATTACCATCTGGAAAGCACAGGCTCCATATTTGCATATTCATTTATATATCTGATTATATTTACATCTTTGTATATAATTCACCACCTTTATTATGTTTTTTATTCTTTTCTGTTTCATTAAAACTCTTCTAGTTTTTTTTCCAACCTCAATGTCTCTCCCCCTTATTTCCCTGTTATTACCCCTGGGAGGGTGATGGGGGGATAACAGAGACCATCTGTAACCAGGTTTTTGGCCAAACCTGTGACACAGCCTAATTTTGGAAATAATCTACACTAGAAGCAGCAGATACCTCGAAGACAGGGAGTTGCCCCTGTACTTTCTTCTTCTCTTCCAACGTGGATCTTCTAACAGGTCCAGATTCAAAAGCCACATATGTGAGCGTTGTCAAACCACGATTTAACCTCCCCACACCAGAACATCTGCTTTTGGGTCAAGTCAGAATAAGCCCTTACATCTGCAATGGCACATCAAGCCAGGCATATAGCTTTACCCAGTGATCCAGGGTTGCCACTGACTTAGCAGCAGTCCCTCAATCCTGTGCAAACCCACACGCTTGAAGATGCTTCAGTTCCTCAAACACAGGACTGCACATCATTCACAGTGGGACACAGCTGACATGTGCTCCCATTTCTCTGAGGATCTGCATTGTTCTGCTAATGCATCTCCACTTGCTTCTCTCACTATATTCTCCCCCGCAGAGAATTTACTTTCTATCCATGCGAGGTGTTTTCCTCAGCATTTCATTATGTAGTGCTCCGGGTGGTAAAGAAACACCTTGCCTGATTGAGTCCCCGGCTGCTGAAGTGGGAATATTGAGCTCTCTGTGGATGTCGAGGGTTCTCTGTGATTCGCAGCTTGGATTTCGCTAGCAGGGCAGTTTGTGTTTCCCCAAGTAGTTTTGCATCTCAGTTGAAAGATGAGTGAGCGGCCAGGGGTAGGAGTGCTATTTTTGGGTAGGGCTGGCTGGTGAGAGCAGAAAGGATAAACGTTGCATGGGGATGCTGGTTTAGGCTTCTTTCTTAGTGCCCACAGTGTGCAATTAAGCATGAAAATGTGCACTCAGACACCACACATTAAGAGTTACCACTTTTCAGATGAAACTCCATGTCTGATGTGATCCAAACTCCTTCACTACAGTAAATATGGGGTAATTCACCCTAGCTTATCCCCTAATAAAAGAGCTGCCTTGCACTGCATTTGCAGCGAGCTCTCAAGTCACACACAGTTCCTGCTGAAGAGGTAACGTGATAACTTGGTGGCCACGACTTGACCCTGTACCTGAGCCTCATTCTCTTTCCATCTGAGGAAGAAACACAAATTGAAAAGCAAAATCCATAGCTGCCTTGGAACCCAAACACCAAAGCTCATTAAGCAGCTGGTGATATACCATTGCAAGCTGGGTAGGAAAGTCCTACAACACACAGTCCTTCCCAACCCCTAGAAATAGTCAAAGATGTTCAGCGTGATCATCTGCATGGTTAATGCTTTCTGACTTAAACAGACTCACCTGCAGTATAAAGGTCTCTAGCTATTACACAGCAGACTGTATGGAGTCAAATGGGAAAACAGGGAAACAGCAAACTTCTAGGACTGTGTTCACACCTCACCCCACCCCATATTGCAGTGAATTTGTCTAATCTATGACAGCAGTGCTGAAGGTGACAGCACTGGGATGTGGGGGAGCATTGATGGACTCTCAGACATAACCAAAACTTGCAACAGTGAGGCTGTGTAAATAAGGAAATAGATTCATTGAGGAAAATCAAATTATGTCCTCTGTCTGGAGGGAATGAACTGGAACATGCTAAAAAAAATCTGAGTAGAATTTGCTGTCGGAATACCAGGAAGCTTTTTGCAACCATTGGGAAGTTAACTGAAGCAAACCAGCTCAATGTACAGCTTCAGGGAAGCAAGCTAAAGCATGTGCAAGGCTCCTTCTTGACTAAGGATCCACTAGAGATCAATTAAACCAGTTCCCTGCTTTTGAAGCAATGGAAGCCATTTATTCCCTGTAGCAGACAAATGCTGCCCTGGCAGCAGATAACTAAGTGGATTTAGTGCATGCTTTCCCTCCTGATCCTTTCACCAGCCCTGTACTATCCCTGCACTCTGGCCAGACAGAGAGCTTCAGTCTGCTGTACTGTCAGCTTATCTCCCCTTTTATTAGCCTGTATCAGACTGTGCTATCTATCCTTGTCCATTAAGAGCACAGAGGACTTCAGTGTCCTCCACTCGTGCCTGCTGCATACTCTGACCCTTGCAGAGTTTTAGTGCTGTTCACACCTTCTCTTTTTTGCCAGCTCCATGTATGCTCTGTCCTTCTGAGTTTTCCAGCTGACAGGCTATGGAGGGTTCCTCCAGCTATGGTTCAGTCCCCAGGATAGTCCTCAATATCCAGCCAAACTGGTCTGGAGGCAGATATTTTTAGATGCTGTAAATTGGTGCTACAGTGGAGCTTTGCTGATTTGTATCAGTTGTGGATCTCGTGACGAGTTTGGATATTGATATCACTGTTTAAAACGCCTGCCATCTGTCTATGCAGTGGGCTTTGTTTCATCCCATTCTGTAGGGCCCAATGTACAAATGTCAGTTTGGAATCCAGTGAAGGAGAGTGAAGAGAGGCATCTCTGTATGTGGCACTGGGCTGTTCTTCTGCATCTGTCCCGTTTCCTGCAACTTGGTCTATCTCAGAAACATGAGACACAAATGGCTCTATTTACTGGCTTCTCAAAGTCATGCAACAGCCTCAGTGGGAATTATCTTCAGTGGTGGAACGGGACAATTACCCAGCTAATGAAGCACATTTTCCTTTTTCTTCTTCACCATAAAGCTGCATGGAACCTGATTCTCCATCCAGGCGCGCAGAGAAAGTGCCGAGCGCTTGCAGAATGGGCCCCCAATCAGCAGTGGCAAATGCACTTAACATGCCTGCTGGAAAATGAAATGACTGATACCATGTAATTAGGCCTTAATTATTTATCATTTTTGTTTAATTATTGCCACTTGGAAGTTAACAGGTTGTAAAACTCTTGGGCTGTGTTTATTAAATGTTGGTAGATTATTAGCAAGTAAGTGCCATTTCTGAACGTTAATGGAATATCGGCGAGAAGCCCATGGCCACTGGCACTCCAGCACTGCACAGCCTTTGCACAGGGGAGCTGCAGGAGCTAGTTATGCCTCACAGGCAGGGCCATGGGCAGCCAGAGAAAGGCAAAAGTGAAAAGCACCACCATTAGTTTGCATCCAGGTGGGTATCTTCATATTTGCCTTTGCCTGATATCACCTGTTGCACAGGTTGGGAAATGCTCCTGCTGCTGAACTCAATATGCCCATACTTGGATCTACCCTGAGCTTCTTTCATGTCATTGTAGTGCTGGGATAGGGTTGCGCCACTGTTATCATTCAGAAAGCTTGTTTGGGATGAGGGGGTCTGCACGCCTCTCTGACTGCTGGGGAAGGAAAGCTCTGACCAGCAGAAAAATGATAAAATAAATATCTTCAAAATGTAATGATGAATTTCACAAGGGAGAGCTTATGTGGGATGAAACCTGAATGCTGCTGATTGTTACTGGTTTTAAGATTTTGAAAAATTAACTTGAAACACAGTGATGATGCTCCAAGAGCAATACAACACCTGTTATATTTCAAAATACATCTCTACAAAGGGAAGTAATTCTTTCCCTGCTTAAACCACTAAAACAAGGAATGGTTTTTCCTCCTCTGTGAACACAAAGATGTGAAGTCCCATCCTGTGAGAGCTGGATTTTGTTCAAATTATGCCCAATCTACAAATACCATAGGCATATTTGCTGATCCAAGCCTCTAGTACTGACCAAAGCTGCAAAGGAAGCCTGTAGTAGAACAAGACTTTGACCTTGTTTCCTCTGCCTTAGGCTCATATCTCAATCAAGGATCCAGTCTGCCTCTGCTGAACATAACCCTAAGCCTTTCTGCTTGCCTGGAAGTGAGATGTCCCTCTGAGCTGCACCAGAGTTGGTTTCCCAGTTGCTCTTCACCCTTTCAGCAAAACACAGGTTTGGCAGAGATGTCTCTGCACTGATCATGTCCTCTGTTTTTCCTGCGCTGCCTCCGTCCATGGCCCAGGAGCAAACTGGTGCCAAGGGATTTGCCTGCAGACGCCAGCACTACACCTGCCCTACTACTACCAGCTGCCAGTTCCTAAATTATAAATGGAAGGATATTTCATCACAGCATTAAAGGGTAAGAAGTGTCATTTTGTACTAACCAAAACTTTCAGAAAGAAGACAGGCTGTGAATTATTTAGGGGAAAAGTCACATTTTATTCTGTTGGACAGTATGATGGGGAAAAGAAGGTATGTTTTCTTCCCTCTCTGTGGGGACAAAAATTGCAGAGGAGGAACGGCTGCTTGTTTATCTAAATGGCTCCCAATGACTTCCCAGTTCTCCCTAGTATTATGGCACTTTATGAAGCCACTATTCCTATGTGTTAAAGAGAAACGGAAGTCTGCTCTTCCTTTCTCATGGAAGGATGGATCCAAAAGTTACAGAGAGGTTTTTCTCGCCCCTGCTGTGAAAACAGGCTTTGTGCCCAAGGAAAACATAGCTAATTGCCTGACCTGGAGCACTTCTGCCAGGAGAGAGTTCAGCCTTTCCTCTCTGGAGCATCTTGGTCTCCTTTAAGCTGGTTCATTCCCTTTGCACTTGGGTAGTCACAAATATTCTTCCTTCTCAGATACTCACCAAAATGCTCTTCAGGACACATGCCTAAAGTTCAGTCAAAATATCCCTCCTGGTTCCAAAGCAGTGTCATTTCTGTGGAAGAAACCGCAACATTTCTGTTCAAACTGATTTCACAAAGGGAGATGAGATTTTTCTTTCATCCCTTCCTCCCCTCTACCTTCCTCCCCAGTCTGTGGGAAGGGATAGTCTCCACTCCCCTTCTTCTGCAGGACCCTCTGAGGCTTCTTTCTCTCCTGCCTCAGAAACATCTGCACATCCCTGGAAGGTGCCAACCTCGTAGACGTGAAAACCCTGCTCTATTTTTCCCCCATGTCCCCAAGGAGAGTTAAACGTGGAGATTATTTTTAAACCCAAGCAGCAGATTAACATCTAATTTCACCATTTCTACACTGCCGATGAAAACCAGGCTGGGGAGAAAAACATTCCATTTTTTCCCATTTCAACCCCGCACTGGCTAATTAAGAAGCCGAGGTTAAAAAGCTCATCATAAACTGAACAAGCTCCAACCCAATTTCATTAGGATGCCAGGGTTTCATTGATTTAGGCAGGATTAGCTATTGTGAAATGGAAATGATGCCATTAGATGCATCTCCCCCTGCCTCCTGCTCCCCCCCCCTCCTCCCCATGCCTCCCCACACATCCACCTCTCGCGCCGGGCCCGGCTGGCACGCTCAGCCGAGGCACAAAGCTGGCTCATTTCATTATGGAGAGTTTAAGCAAAAGAGCCAATCAGCGTTTATTCGTCTGGTTGCAGCTGGAGTCAGCTCATCAAACAAATTAACAGGATTTTCATGGAGGGTTTTGGCCAACACACCACATTTCACTTGAAGTTGACTAAACAACTTTGTTTCAGCAGAGGAGAGAGTGGGGAGGATGGGAAGGGATGGGGAGAGGGCACTTAGTGGGGAGAGAGCATCTTCCGAAGGGACATGGGCTGGGATGGTGCTGTCATTCTTGGCCTCTGCTCTGGTAGGGGCTGGCTGGGAGGGAAGGATTTAGGACCAGGAGGAAGGTGAAGGGGCCAGCTCTCCTCCAGAGCAACAGCAGCTGCTTAAATGTCTGCTTGCAAGTGGCAGGGAAGGATTCACCTGCTGAGCTGAGGGTCTCATCACTGCTTTCTGTATCTCCCATGGCTCTTCACCTGTCTCCTGCCCTTCTATTCACTCCATCTTCTCCCTTCTCCCCACATGTGTTTTTGTCCTGGAGAGGACAGAGCTTTCCCACAGTGCGACCCCCCCAGGTCTTGCTCCTCCACTGCAAACACAGGTGGCAGCAGCAGGAATTGGGGCAGGCAATGACGGAGCAGGTCCTCTGGGAGAGACCCCAGTGTGGAAGGGCCAGGATGTTCCATGCTTGCCCCCATCTGGCTGAGACAGGAGGCAAAGGAAGGGCAATTTGCTGAGGAGGGAGGAGAATGCTTTTAGGGGAAAAGCAGAGAAGAAAGGCTGAAAGGGGGGGAAAGGGGAGAAGTCAACTTGTATGCAAAATTTCCCACATCTGTGAGAAAGTGAGTGTAAAATATTCCTGGAAAATGCAAGCAAGATCTTGGCCCAGGGCTTACCCATGCTCCTACATAGGAGAAAGGTCATGTAGCACAAAGCAGTGCTATCACAGAGATATATACACACACATGCATTTGGGCAGTAGTTTGTGCATTTATAAGGCAGAATGAAATTGGTTCACAAAGGAGAATCCTGCCGGGTCAGCTTCAGTTCCAAAAAAGGGGTAAAATACCATAACATGATCCTGTTCAACTTAATTTTTACTGCTGGGCTGTTGGCTCCAATTCAGCACACAAACCTATGAACACTGAGGGATGCAGTGCAACCCAGTCCTGCAGCTGTGGCTGAGCAGTCGGGAGAGTACCAACAAGACCTCTTAGATCTTATTAGATCCAACAAATCTATCTGTTCTAAAGCTTCTCTCAATCTGCTTTGTAAAAGTCGGAGTTCGAGCCCTCCAAAACCTGGATGATTTATTTTTCATTTATTGTGCCAAGAATTGCTGAAGAACTTGACAGCTACAGTATCTAGGTCTATTACTTAAATATACTCCAAGGTTTTCATTGAGTTAGGCCCCAGAAGGCAAGAATGGCCACAGTTCCTTGTTTTAATTGGCTTCTGGGACAATAATAGAAAATTATTTTGGAGCAAATGTCCATTTTTATCTAAATGCTGGAAAATCAATACCTCCTGACCAAAAAGGAGTTAAGGAAAGTGAACACTCCCAATTATGTCAATTATTCTCCACCAATAATCTCAGGAGACCCATTTCTCCCAAGCCCTTTCAGTTTAATCTTAGCAGACCTGTTCATTTTCCATCAGACAGTGCAAGAACATGGACACAATTAGTGAAGCCAAAAAGGCAGCTCAGGGAAATGCACCCAGCGTATGGATGACATTCACAATTCAGTGCCTCGGGATGTTATCAAGACAAGAAATCCACCAGGCTCTGTTTTTTTAAGAAGATTAGTTATTTCCCCATGCAATAAAAGCATCAATTGCCATGTAATCCAGAGAATGAGATCTAACTCAATTGGCCAGGCTTGAGAATGTTTTTTTCCTTCTTTAGTGTAAGCTATGTCTAGCTGGCTATGTATTTAATGCAATATTTAGGAACCAGGTACAGATGAATGATTGACTGACATGATTTCTCCAAACGCTCATGCAGATATCAGAATGAATGAGTCGATATAAATGGTCAATATAGCAGAACAGATTAAAACTTTGCATAAATCAAAGACATAAGGAACTTTGATCAGGAAAAAAAATGACTATCTGCACATCAAAGCAGCTGCATGTCCTCCTGAAGGGATTTTTGCCCTCCCTTGCAAAGACGTGGAGTAGTCACTTTCTCCCATGTCTAGAACATGAGTCTTTAGAGGTTTTATTTCCAGAGCTGTGGGAATGTATCCTCTGTTGCTGTGCAGCTGAATTCTCCAAGGATATACTTTGCAAGATATTTTCTTGTGTCTCATTTTCTATTCTGAATATCTTCAAGTGTTTGACAGCTTATAAAAATAAAATAATAACGTTAAACCATTAAACATGTTGGAGAATCTCAGCCTTGTGTCTCCTTTCCTAGACTAGAGCCCTTTGTTGCTCTTCTCTTTCCATAAACTTGTCTGAATACAGTATTTCTGTATAATACTTTCTCAGCTTTCCTAGGACTCTTCTAGATAGAGATGAAATGCAAACTATAAGGGTAAAGTGGTGTCAAATTTATTGGATTTTGGTTGCCGGCTTTCACATTGATCTGTGCTTTGCAAATGGATCGCTTTTTCCTCTCTCCTCTCAGCCTCCTGTTTAATTTATAGCTCAGTCTTTGTGGGTCAGGAATTTTATCTAACTGGGTGTTTTATACATGGCCTAGCCCAACAAGGCCTCAACCTTGGTTGTGGCCTCTAGACACTATCACACTACAGATACTAAATACTAAGTACTTTCATGCATGCTGCTGGGTGTTGAACAGGACATCTGTCTTGGCTCATTAAATGCTGCGCTCCTCCATTTTTCCAAGGAAGGTTTCACCTTGAGAGAGACCTCCCCACTCCCACAGTGAGGTAGGAAAAAAAGGAGGAAGACATAGTCAGGGAGAAAAACCCCACAGTTTTTGAAGGAGAAACTACAATACGGCATCTTGGTCCATTCCTCTCCTCTCCTTCTGCACTTCCCCTTTCTCTAAACAACCACGTTTCTGGAGGGGGAATTATCTCCTTCAAATCAAAGCTGAGGGTAACCTGACTATTTCTTGTGGAGAAGTAATAATTAAGGCACTAGAAGGATGCAATCTGCATACATTATTGCAAGTTATGCCAACAGAATGTCAACATTTGTGTCATAAGTAATCTTGAGCAGCAATTACTCTACGCATTGGCCTGGAATCCAACGACAGAGCCAGTGGTACTAATTATAGTGGAGCTTCTCCTCTGTTGAAGGATGGACAAAGGATTATAAGGAAGGATTGATGTGTAAGAGATCACCTAACTAGACCACTGTGAATATATGGCTGAGGGAGAGCTTAATATCCTAAAAGAAAAACACCTGCTTCTTGCTACTGGAGAGATGAACATTAAGTAAAATTAGTCAGTGATGTGCTTGCTCTCAGCTTGATCCACTGGCAGTGTTTTCCTAGGAAAGATCCTGTAAAAAAGTCATTACAAATACTAAAAGCTAACCCTGAGAAATACTCATCTCTATTGTGCCTCCAGTCACTCATAACTGTACGTGCTCACGCTCACCTGCAGCAAAGGAGACAGGGCTCGCAATCAGATTTTCACTATTGCCCTTTTCCCAGCCTAGAAATTTGGAGTTTGATCAGAAATTTTGCCTTAAAAACAATTCCTGAAAAGATGTCATCAGGGACGACCAGCTGGGGTGAAATAAAGATAAGCCTTTATCATCTTCGTCCCTTCTGAGGGACAGTTGAAAAATGCAATCTGTGGTATTTGAAACGTAACTTGTGATAACTTTGGAAACAATTACTGTCAATGTCTAGCAATTTTAGAGTACTTCTTTTTTTTCACTTTTTTCCTTTACTTAGACCTGGGAGAAGAAAAAGCATAACAAAGTTATTTTCCTGATATTAGTAATTTCCCAGACCCTACAAAATTATATGAAGAATGCCCAGGATTTTTATTTCCAGGAAGAACATTCATGTATTTCAAACTTTTCCGTATATTCTGCTCTTCCTTGTTTTTTAGTCTATACATGAAGGATATATAAGCAACGGCCAGCATTTTGGTTGGAACAGATCCTTTGTCTGCCCACTCTGTGCTGACTTGAGCCACTTTGCTAACTTGCCTTCCTCGCCTACTGGTTAAACAGAAAGCATCATTTATTTTCTCTTCTCACTCCATGTCTTCCACAAATTTGCAGATATGCAGAAATCTTCAAGACATCCCCCCTGCTATCATTCACTTTCCTCACCATTTCTGGAAGCTTTATAACCTAAACCTCCGTCTGTCTCTTGATAGTTTATGCCAACGACCTCCCTGTGAGGATGCTGGCGGAGATACCATCACTTATACCAAAACCTCATTGGTTTATTGGACAGGATCAGGCCCACAAAGAGTATCTTCTTGAGTTGCCACTCATTGACTGTGTGTCAGATGACCTCCCATGGTCTGCTCAGCATGGTCTCTGATCCCCAGCACACTGAGCTCGCTGTGTTTCCCACATGCCTGCAAACCAAAGCTTTCTTGCCAGGTACAGCAACGCTCCAAGGCCCTCACGCCTCCCCAAGGCCTGGAGCTCACAAAAGTTGCATTTTGTCTTAATACTCTGTCATTAAGTGGAGTTAAAAATAAAGCCTGTCAGAGCCTCACAGCCTGCAGGGAAAAGTATATTAATTACAGCAGGCAGAGAGTGGAGAAGCACTGCCTTGAGTGAGAAGTCTTCCCGCTGAGCTGTCACCTTCTCGGTGTCACCAGCAGAGCTCTGCTGCAGCTCTCACACAGAGCAGAGGTTGGCCCTGATACCTGTGAAAAGGCAGGACAGGAGGAGCCAGCAAAGGGATTTCGATGCTGGCTCTGACATGCTCGCTGGCACCAGCTTCCCTGCCTGAAAACCAAACCTCGAACACAGGGATATGGACTGAGGGATGAGGAGAGATCAGTGGTGGCAGCTACAAGGGAAGAGGCTTTTTGGGGACACAAAATAAGATTCACTGCTATAGCCTTCCATGCTTGGGATTTCAGTTACAGGGAAAAGGTGGATCATTAAGGACCAAGTCAACAGTAGACTCAGCAGAAAGTGGTACTCAAATTTCCTCCAAGATGTATGAAAAGAAGATTGAGCTGCCAAGGGAAGACAAAGATCAAAATATTAGTATCATCTCCATCTCACAGCTTCTTAGCAATGGAGAGATATAGTGTTACATTTCCTTTTCTTCTAACGGATAGACATGATAATATCCCTTCCAAAGTAAGGTTTAGCCCTGACTGCTCAACTCTTTGCATAAGGGATATTTAAGACAGATATATTCAGTATTGAAGTATATATTTATATGTCTATATTCATTTCTACTTGGAGTGAAGATGCCTTGTCTGAATAAGCTGTTATTTAGACAGGCAGTGAGGGGACCAATTCCCCAGCTGGATCTTCACCTGGAAAAGTGGTTTTGTGGGATGGAGGATAAGGGCAGTGGGGAACAGCTCAGCCAGCCAGAGTGCCATGCCTCCGTGATTTAAATAACCCCTAAACTTTGCTGGAGGGGACAACAGAGGCAGCAAAATAATAAAACAAAAGAAAAGCAATACCAGGAGCCAAATAACTGTGAATTGCTGTTTGAATCTTTAGCTGGGTGAATTGATCAAGCTGACAGTGCAAGCCCTTCTGATGGGAAGGCTCCCAACGCCATCAGCTGAAGGGTAACGGCAGGGGGACGGTGCAGTACAGACGCTGCTGTGCCAGGATGTTTTGGCATCTACTTCTTCTTTGTCAAAGCCTGACTTTGCCCAACAAACCCATTGACAGAGAGCAGCTCTGTCCGCCAGTGTCTGACAAACTTGGCATGGGCTCTCCCTCTGCTAGAGAAGACTTGAGAGTTCACTTAGAGGGCACTACACCATCCCATCCCCATCTGTGAATAAGCCCTCCGCTGCTCTTTTCAGAGCACTGTTGAGGAGAGAGAGAAATGAAAGAGAAAAAAAGAGTTAAGGCACACAGTCTGGTCCTTGAAACCAGCAGGAAAGAGGCAGTGAAAGAGCTTAATTAATGGCACATCAGAGTTCCCCAAGATGTGTGTCTAACGAGGCCTTTGCCTGGCACTTTAGCTTTGCTTGTGAAAAGTTAATGTAGGCAAAATATAAGCAGAAGGCTGTGTGAAAACAGGAGCCAGCGTGAGCAGATACATCCTGATTTAATTCTCTCCTTTGGATGACAGCCCTCTGTGCCTCCTCCCCACTACCCCCTTCTCAGGGACACGCTTATTACAGCTATTTCAGAGAAAAGAAACAACCAGCCAAAAGTACAGGGAGAGATCCACTTTTATCACAAACAGCGAATGAATAAAGCAGGGTCAGAGTGTTGACTTAGAAAATTACAGTCTTCCTGGCTCCTGAATAAATCCAGACATGGTACCCTATGCCACTCAGCTTTTACAGAATTTAATTTAGAGCAGTTGATTTATTTGCTGTGGACAGGTGGACTCTATAAAGAATTTTTAGGGCAGAATTTACGGTGGGCTTTATTGTGCAGTGAGCAAAAGAGCAACAGGGTTCTGACAGGCCTTTACCGATTCCCATGGGCTGCCCCTCCAACACGAGCATGAGGGAGCTGCAATGAAACCCAAGGCCAGCCAACGCTGGCAGTGGAGGGGAGCCAAGGGAGTCTTCAGGTGAGGAAAGCCAGGGCTTGTAGGAGCTATTTTTAATACACATAACACAAGTGTTTGCAAGATCTCAAGACCAGGTGGGTGCATTTGTTCCATTGTCCCTGCCCTAAGGCTTTCTTTGCATAAACCCCTCACATCTTCTATAGGGATGATGGTGTCTGGTTAAGCTTGGTACTTGGATGAATGCAGAAGACAGAGATGGGGCAGTTTGTCAGCTGGGTGGGATACACCCTTAGGAAGACCTTTCCTTAGAAACTCTTCCTTCCTTGTCACCTTCTCTTCAGCTTTCCGTTTTGAACTGTCAGTTCTGGGAGATCTTCCCTGTTCTCGTGCTGCAGGTAGGACCAGCAGATACCTACAAGCTGAAGCCACCTTGATATAAAAAAAATAGTCTGGGGGGAGTTTGTTGCAGGAGGAAGTCATGAGTTTGACAACTGTTGATTTCAAGGACAAATTGTTAGTCACGTCCGAGAGGTTTTTGGTTTGTGAGAGCTCAGGATGCTTTGGCTTCTGCATCCCTTCTGCATTTAGCTGGGTCTCCCTAGCACACAGCAGTCTGTTTCCTACACCATGTGTTTTACAGCTCCTTAGGGAAGCAGATAACTGAGACAAACAACCTTGGAAATTCTTCCCAGTTGAAAGGGTTAATTGGAACAATCAATAAGCAACGATATCCTGATTTCTGGGTTTGATTGAACAGCACAGCCTGTGCTTGGATGTGACAGCCACAGCTGTGAAAGCAGCAATTGTTTTGTGCAAGTCAGTGAGAACCAGTGCTGTCTTCTCCATTAAACCTAAGGCTGAGAACCTGTTTTCGCTGTGCAGTTTGAGGTGGCAACACTGCTCCTCTGAGCTCCCTACTCAGTTGCATCAGATCAGTCTCCTTAAAGAACCAGGGCTAGAGGGGAGCATTCACCTCCTGTCCCAAAATCATCACTAGATCTCCAAGCACTTTATCAAGAAGGCCACTGTTACTCTTCTCTTGCTAAAGAAACTGAGGCACAGAGAAGCCAAGTCAGCTGCTAGATGACAGTTAGGAGTTTGAGGAGGAACAAAAATGAAGCCCTGCAGACTCCAGACCTCTCATTGTCTATACCACAGTGCGTATCCAAAACTACAAAACTGGCCAGAGACACAAAATGAGGTTCATACTAATCCTAAATTTTAATAAATGATATAAAAATATGCCAAGAACTGAAACATAAGGAGGCTTAGACAGCATCTATCTTTCTTCAAGACCTCCAGGGGGCTGAAGGTGCTACTGAAGGAGTCTCTGTGCAGAGATTATACTATAGAGTAAAAGCCAGGTTAGAAACACAGCTGCAAAACACTTCCCTTCTTTTGGGGGGACATTACCAGCTTTTCTGACCAGCCTATTCCCACTCCAGTGAAGTGGTCTGCTATGTGAACCCTGAAACCCGAGCCTGCTCCTGCAACTCAGCATAAATTGTGAGCAAGTCTTTGACCTCCTTCAGCCAACCAGGGTGGATTATCTTCCCCCCCCTCCCCCTTTTATTGCTAAGAGGGAATCATCCCTAGATCTGGGTGCCTGCAGGTCCCAGAGCTCCCACCTTATCACTGAGGACCCCAAAAGAGCTACCTGATTCCCTATATCTGATAGTTCTGAGTTACTAAGTTTTCCAGACCAGGTTTTGACCCTCCTTAGCCTGAGTGTGTGTTAGTTTAGATAAGACTTACCCAGAACGGAAATTTTGGCTGCAAAATACTGGTGCTTGTGAGCTCAGCAGAATGCAGTGAGAGCGAATGTGGCATACAGAGCCCAGCCGGGTATAGGAGACACAAAACATCTGTGTGAGCTCTTCAGGAAAGCAGCAAATGAAAAACAAAGCACTGATGTGACCCAAGAGCAGACTACTCATGGGTGTTTTTGAATTACAATAGACTATTATAAAGGGACAATGTTCTCTTATTTACAATAAATTTCATCAATTTATAAATCTTTCCCTTATTTAAGAAAAACACACAATACAATACAAGCTCCATCTGGCTCTATTTAGACTCCAGGCCTTTATGTTTGTACAGCCAGAAGCCATCAATTATTGTGTCAAGACCGAGGATTTCAAGGCCCTGGACACAGGAAATGAAAAGGAGACAGAGGAGGGAGGGGGCAGGAAAGGGAGGCTTGAAAAAGTTATAATTACTTGGGTGGTGAATGATCAACCTGGGTGTTATTAAGTGTCCTGGTTTGCAGAGACCATGGTGCTTTGAGGGCTCTTTTGCAAAGCTAAAGCCATAAGGACACAGATACACAGGGTGGGTACAGAAGAGGGACACAACAGGATTTTCCATTTTGCTTTTGGGAGATTCACTCAAAGCCAAACAGATCTTCGTCCAAAGGGCAATGCCGGAGCCTCAGACATTTACCTGGCACATATTTCTAATTCAGGGAGCAGAAGATCTTCCAGGGAGCCCCTTTCTGCTGCACCCAAAGGCCACCCATGTCAGTGTGAGAAGAAAGCAGATCTTCTGAAATAGCCAGGAGCTGGCAGGAGGTAGCCATCAGCCCCAGGCTCCATGAATGCACGAGTGAGCAGAGCAGTTTCAGCCCCTGTTCGTGATCCTAGGTGAAATTTGACTCAAGAACCTAAAGAGCAGGATTTACAGGGCACCAGGACAACACTTTGAGCAGAGGTCTGAGGAGGAGGGTGGGCGAAGGAAGAGACACTGGGATGTCCTTTCCTCTTGTGACCAATCTATTAAGAAATATCAGACTAAAAGCTTTTTACACCAACAAGCAGCAAAACAAGCTGGTGGACAAGTTCTGGTTATCCCCTCACTGTCAGCTGGAGGAGGAGGATGGGACTATAACCATATTGCCTGATCCTTGAGGTGAAACAAGGCTTTTTTTCAATTCTGCAGTCCTGGCTTCCTTCACAGCACAGCAATGTGGGGATCCTCTCAGGTGCATATTAAAAGCAGCTGAGCTTCGAAGGGGGTATTATTAGCATGGTCAGTCATGCAGTTCTCTCATTTTAATAACAATCTGGTGACTCATCCATCCCATTAATTTAACATTTAAAAAAGTGTGGGTCAGATCCTCTTCATTTACCTAAGTTAATTTTTAAAAAAATTAAAAAAATTAAAAATTTTACTTGGCTTTAACCTGAAAAATCCCACTACCATGCAAAAGTGCATTTTCTTCCACAGTTATCATTTTGTCAGTTTGTAATATTACGATAATTGCTTTCCATGTTCAAAACTGAGACACTTAGGAGCATGAAATTGGGTACTAAGGACCTTCCTCCCACTATTGATCTTTATTCCAGCATCACAGAGGGACCCTCAGCCTTGGTCCAAGGACCCTGTTGTGCTGAGAATATCTAAGCACAGAACAAAAAGACAATGCCTGCTTCAAGGAGTTACAGACTCCACATTACAGCCCAGCAATGAGGATCACCATTATCTAGCTAACTGCAGGCATTGACCATATAATAAGCACATACTCATACACTGAATTTTTGTAAATGCATTTTTTTTTCAGAAGCAAATAGCATTAAAACTGTATCATGAAAGGTGTCATTTTGCAATGCATTTTTGTTCTCTTAGAATTTGATTCCCATATTCTTTGCTCAGAGAGAAAGCCGTAGCATCAGAAACACTTGCAGGTATATTTTGGATGAGAATAAGAATGCTTGGGTGAAATGTTTTGAACTGCAATCTAGAAGCAATGAAACCTCATGGGTTGGGTTAATCCAAGTTACTGCTTTGTCCCTTGTTCAGATTTGCAAGTTGGCTTTGCTTAAATCACCCCAAACTATTGTAGCCCTGGACTTTGCAGTAAAGGAAGTTAAACATCTGGATTATATTTTATGTAGTGATAGCAGAGTGTCTACTTTGATCTGCCGGTGCCATTGGAGAGGTATCCTGTCATTGCAACAGTGGAAAGTCCCCTTCTTCAGTTTCTGCAGCCACAGTGAAGAGAGAAGGTGGAAGGAAAGCTGTGGGTTGTCCCCTTTCCCAGATGCTCCCTTCTGTCTTCAGAGAACATCCCTTCTCTGCAGAAAACATCCCACCCCAGCCCAGAGCCTTTCCAAGACTGTCTGAACAGCAATAACTCAACCTGATCAAAAGTAGCTTCAGTGTGCAAAAGCAAAGCACACTCCAGAGTCTCATGAAAAACTAAAAAAATAAATAGCCCTCGTGTAGGACCAAATGTGACAACTTCATGCCAGAATAAACTCTTCCTCCCTGGTTTTCAGCCCAGGACATACCTAGCTACTGCATCACATATCAAAAGAGGAGGCAGGTTGGTTTGGAGGAGGGGGAATGTGACACACAAGCAGTAAACCCAGGCCATGAGCTAATCTGTACCATGCAGTGCCTAACCCTTTGATCAGTCTCTGTATTGCAAAGAGGAATGTACACTTACCACTGCAAAAATCCCTGTGATCTGCCACACTCAGACTCTCTTCTCTTTCATGTGGTATGGGATGGGGCTTTGGTTTGAAGGGCTGTGCCCAAGGAAGAAGCACAGCTCAAAACCTATCCAAAGATAGATGTTTGCTAAAAAATTCCTGCAAGTAGAAATGTGTAAGCCCTTTCACATCACTGTGTTGTTTTTCTGTTCTATTAACTGAGTAAGAGCTGCTGGGAATTGTGTTCAGTGTGAGCAGGTAAAATGAAAAGCAAGTAATGCAACAGCTACATTAGGTCAGGCAATAGGGGTAATTGCAGAAAATGCCAAAGAGGGAAGAGACGCCTCAGGTCAGAGATACACCTTTAGATGTCTGGGTGCACACAGCCTGTGTCCCTGGCAGGGCACATGCTGGCTCTGTGGCCAAGTCTTCTTGCTTAATCTGCCCACGTGGGAGGCTCTGCGGATAAGAGGGGTCAGAGGTGCTCAGGGGATGCTGGGCAGCTGTCGGGATCTGTCTCCAGCCTTCAGCAATGGAAGGGAGGGTTCTTGCGGGAAGAAAAAACAAGTTGATTGACTTTTGAAATGTATTTTCTGCTAAAGAGTTTAATTTTTTCAAGTCAGACATTCAGGAACATTCTGGGGTTGGTATGGGCATTTCCCCTCTGTGCCTGCTTGCAATCAGGGAAAATGGGACAGGCTCTTGCTGAGGTGGTCTCTTTTCATTTTTTACCTTCCTGTACAGCAGAATGGACTGGTGGTGAGAGAAAAATACATACTAGATGCCTTTGGTTTGAGCCCTATTTCTGTCTCAGATGAACTCTGTTTCCTTCTTAGCATGCATGATTTAACTTTCTAATGCCTCTGTCCCTCCGTTCTAGAAAATGATGGAAATAACTCTTAGAAAATGCACCAGAGTTTTCAAACAGCAAATGCAAAGCCTTCTTTGTCTGGGTAGGAACAGCTATTTTCCACAATGATACTGGAAGCCAGCATGTAATTCTGGTACCCTGTTCCAGTATTGCTTTGTCTCTTCATGTGTTGATATGCTGTGACAGCTTGTTTTATGTTTATAGGGCAGGTGTTTTGTTACTACACGACTCAATCAGCATGTGGTTATAGCAAACAATGTGCTGAGATACTGTTCTCTAGTGACAGAAACAGCTCCTCTTCTTCTGCGAGCTCAAGGGCTTTTGCTTTGGACTCAGACACTTTGCAGCTGAGTGGTGAACCCCTGAGCCCCATGGGCAAATGGCAAGAGACAAAGTGGCCAAGCATGGCATGGATGGGTCCAGGTGAGCCAGAGCACCATCACCATGGGATGTTCTGACAGACCTGCTATAGCCTTAACAAATTACAATCCCAGAGCAGCCCCATCACTCTGGCTGTGACTCCTGAATGTTGATTATGGCACCAGTCTCTGACACTGTGTGCAAGTGGACAAAAATTCCTGGTGCCAGTCATCTCGCCCCAGGTAAGTACAAATCGGATGTGAAGAACACAGGCATGGAGGAGATGTTGGGGATGGAGTAGAGCAGAATGAAATGGAGAAAATGGAAAGCAATGGAGCAATGTTTATAGTCAATTCCAGTGGCACCATGATTGGACCATATCTTACTGGGAAGACATTTTTGATATTAAGATTTATAAGATCTGGTGGTTCTGTAAATGAAGCCCTTTTGGAGAAGTTTTGGGTTAGGTGAGATTTCTGAGAAGTGAAATTTCCCTAACAGATCTTTTTGAGGCAAATTCCGTTCATAATTATGACTGCCTAACTCCTTAAATTGAGTAAATTTAGCTCAAACTTGTTTGAATGTAGCAAAGAGCACATTCTGGCCTTTTGACTTTAACGTAGATACAGGTTGGTGAGAAGTAAAACCCACCTGCCAAGTCGCTGTTATAAATGTTGATTTAGAGCCTGCTTTCCTATATAGCATTTGGATTCTGCCTCATTTGCTTCCCACTTGTAAATGAGATTTCACATATTGTCCTTTAAGTTTTACCTCTAGAGCATTTTCTTTTATTACTCACGCTTCTGGGGATTCTCACTGAGCATGAGAAGGCTGACTTATAGAGAACGTGGGGCTTCTCCGCTTCAGTGTTTAAAATCCTCTGACCATTCCCCCAGCCACCACTTTCGTCTCCTTTTTTTCTGGGCTCAGGCTTTTGAGCTATAGAAGTGATCAATTGCTTAAATTATTGTAATGGTTTGCAGAGGGAAGGGGGAGGGGGCATGAGGGGATGGAATTAAAAAGTGTCCCTCCAAGCTGGGAACTTGGTATTAAAAATCTCAGTCAAATCCATTCTGAAACCACTGAGCTAATAAATCTCACAAACACAGCTTTACAGTGGAAAGTCTAACTCAGTTGTAAGTATGTACTGCAGGTATTACTGCAACATGACTAATGGTGAGTGAATACTGCAGAAAGATGTCTGTGTATATTCATTTGAAGTCCTGAACAAATTTGCTTTGAATCTCCTGATCTGTCTCTGTGGCTGCTTTCCACAAATACTCTAGCAAATGAGCTTTACTAGTGTGAATACTCATCAAAAGTCAATTTGGAACTCAAAGAGCTTAATATTTTCCAAAAGCGTATTCCAAATTACACACATGAACATGCAGTTCAAAATGGATGCTGGTTCTGATGTGATTAGTTACACCACTTGCCCAGTCAGAGGACAGAAATAATACAATGCAGCTCATGTAACTATCCATCCAGCTTGGATTTCAAACTTCGAATGTTGGATATTTTCAATGAATTGTTTGTTCAGCTTAGTAGTCCTGACTTCCATCCCGTGAAGGCATTTGTCAATAGCCATTTTAGTAACAAATAGTAGTCAGGAATTTTGCAGTTTGTGAGTGGCCAACTTGCAGGAGGAGGGGGAGACTGGATTTTTCTAATGAATCACTGGTTATCTGTCTAGCTCTGAATGTCAGGAAGCTCAATACTCCAGCTCTATCGACAGAAAACCAGTAGTAAGTCACATTTTCAACTGAAGCCAGATAAAAATTTGTGTTCATTGTGTGCTGTGGATTGGCATGTGCAGAGATTTATCCCATTTCCGATGGGAACACAGAGGACTCACCTTGCAACCTTTCCTGCAGAGAAAAAGCTGACCATGAATCACTTAACTAAACAGGACACCCTATCCATGCCCCACTAACGCAGGATCCGCTGTGCCTGCAGCCTGAGGCTGCTGCCCCATGGGTATATTGGCACACAGGCAGACTTAGTGGCAAATGGTTTCTAATGTTGCTGGCATATCTCACTCCAGATCAGCTTTTCATCATGTTTTCTGCAGATGTTATTCCTTATCACAGGCTTTATATCATGTACTCTCACACCTAGAAATTAGAGCACGAGTCTAATGATTGGAAATGAAGTATAGGTGACCATGAAGTTACCAGACAACCTTTTCTGCTGCAGAGGAGGGTTTCAGGACCTTTGTGCAATAAGGTGCAAGTCAGGGAAGGTTGAGCTGCTCCACATTTCACAGTGACAAGGTAAAGAGTGAGCTTTTAAACATTATCAGAAGGCATTTGCTGCTGTTATTAGATGAGAATAAACCCCAGTTCTCAATGTCACCAGTATGGATTTGCCAGACTAGGAGGGAAATCCCTACCTGCCCTTCAGTGACAGGTTGACCAAGGCTGGTGTCTGCTTCCCACCATCCATGTTTTCTCTTCTGTCTCAAAATAAGCTTAAAGCCTTTGAACATTCTGAGAATGGTGTATTTGTCAGGCAAGAGAGAGAAGACTGACAACAAACACAGACAGCCATGGTATTAACAGGATCGAAGTCATGGAGAAATGATGTCATTACCAGCCTCGACAGTTTTCCAAGAGGAAACTTCCATCGTTTACCCTGAGCCGCAGTTCCAGCTGCATTAAACACTGTTTTCCAGCTAATAAAATGAGGCACAATTTTTTACATGCTGTTTGTGGTGACAGTGTAATCAGTCTTGCTGGGAGCCAGGCTCCAACCGGCTGGGAGCTGCAGAGAGCCCTGTATGAGGCATTCGGCCTCCCAAGTTTTAGTTCTATATCTTTGGGATTTTATTTTTCCCAGTAAAACTCTCTTTGATTCTCTCCCCTCCCCCCC
>VZRW01005026.1:120243-207121 GCA_013398125.1 Aegotheles bennettii
CTATTCATTTATTTATTACTCGTTGAATCTAGATCTATTTTGTTCCCCAGCAATTTCAGGTAAACAAAAGGAGACTCACTTCTGGGAAAAGGCTGTTAATAACCTCACCAAGGGAGAAGCAAATGTAACTTTCCTAAACAAAGCTGCAGGGAGCATTGCTGCACACCCAGCAGGGTCTCTGGGGCAAAGCAGGTTTGTTAGCAAAAGAGCACGCACAGAGTTTGTAAGGTTGTTGGGTTTTATTTTCCTTTTTCTTCTCTTTCATTCCAAGAAATACTTGCAGAAAGCAGTCAGTGGGAATGTGAAAAATAAACCAGAAGTTCTGCTTCTGCTGAATTTAAACTGAGAGGACAGGGAGTGATTCTGCACTGGAGTCGTGTGGGGTGGTCCCACTGTAAATCAAAACAAAGTGAGCTGGCTTATTGCTTTCCTTTCTAATTTTTCCCTCTTCTATCACTCCTTTTTAGCCCCTGCTAATTTTACTCCCTGTCCCCACATTCCATATTTGCACCCTTTCTCTGTTCCAGCTCCAGTTTTTCCTAAGAAATAAAAAATTTAAACCTGACCTTGCACACTGTGTCTCAAATAAAAGGGACAGGGGCTGAGATCCACAGGAGAACTCTGCAAAGCAGCTGGACCTTAGTGCTGAATTGAGTTTGTTGTGCTCACATGCATCGAGTGAAGTCTGATCCAAAGATCGCTGATGTCGGTAGAAAGATTTCCATTGACTTATGAGGACTGTGGATGAAGGTTTTGGATTAGGGTTGTGATATTGAGCGGTCACCTTATCTTGCAAAAAAAAGGTCAATAAAACCCTGGGCAGTTAAAGTTTGTCATTATCACCTCCAGGCTCCCATCTGTGTTGACGCTTGCCCTCTCAGACACGGTGGCAAGCTGAAGAAAATGCAGATATTTCTCTCTCCAAGAACCTTGTGCTAGGATCCACAAGACATGATTTTCTCTGGAAATTCAATTTCTGAGCCCCTTACTGTCTCAAATGACCAAATGGAAAAGACAGTAATTGCTGAGAAACTTATTGACTTTTCCTTTTTAATTAATCCTAAGTGGAAGAAAACCTGCAGTTCCCTGTCCAGACTGTGTGTGTGAGAGGAGGGGAGGGAACAGAGAGAGAGGGGAGAGGATCATAATTAAAATAACTCAAATTAATCTTGGTGAGTGTTCCTGCCACTTCAGTGCTCGGAGTAGAAGGAGAAAGTGTCGTTTTACTCCAGCCTCCTTTGTTTCAAATGTCAACTTGAATGAGGACCACGAGGCAACAGACTTGTCCCATATGAAGGGAGGCTTTTCTGGTCACTCTAGGATCTGCATCTTTCCAGACACTTCTGTAGGTCAAAATACCTTGCGAAATACCTCTGTGAGGACTGAATGTGCATCATGTTCAGCAAAATGAAAAAAAAAAACACTGTCTGGGAAGTGGGTGATGGTAGAGCCTCTCCCAACCCATGGAGGAGCTTCCTGGGTGAGTCCTGATGACAGAGGAGGGGTGAACCCTCTTGGCCCATCTAATTAATGTGGGCTGAGCAGATTCCTATGAGCACTGCACCCAGATATCTTAGCTGGGTGATGTTTATAAAAGCTTTGGGTTTCCAGGTAGGCAGTGGTTTAGGTGTGCTGTATTTCCCCAGCTGAAATAGCACGGATGGACGTGGCTCAGCTGTCACACGCCCACCATTCTGGGGTTGCAGTGTGACACATTCACGGCACACCTGGGCCAGTAAGGTTTGATTGAGAAACCAAGTGGTGAGGAAAGAGATGAACAAGAAACAGGACACACATGGGATGGGCAGGCAGCACCCAGCTCCTTAGGAAAGTGGTAAGATCTGAATTTTGGCCTGTAATAGCCAAACTGGGCCTTTGAGTGATGTCTTACTGATGACCTCAGCAAAAAAACAGTTAAGCAGGAAAGAGAAACTGCTGCTCAGGAATGGCACTGATCCACAGGTGCCACAGGAAGGAAAGGTCTTTCTCCCTGCCACTCCACTGCAGAGAGCAGCTACACCCCCTCACGCCCCCAGCGAACCTGGCCCTGAGTGCGTTTCAGAACACAGTTCAATGACAAGCAGTGGCTCAGCTGACAGCCCCTTCTGCTGGAGAAGAGGTGTCTTGCTATGTTTGGCCTCCTCCAAAGAAAGAGAAGACTCTTAACAGAGAGAAAAATAACCCCAAGCCTTCATGCTGGTGCTTGCCTTGCCCCACGCAGCGCTGGGAAGGAATCACAGAATCACAGAATCCTAGGGGTTGGAAGAGACCTTGAAAGACCATCTAGTCCAACCTCCCTGCCAGAGCAGGGTCACCTAGAGTACAAGGAGCGGGACTCGCAGGGAATTTGCATTACAACTTTGTTTGATAAACCCCTGGCTCCTCTCCCCAGCTCACAGAGCATCCCAAGCCAATTAGATTTTCATAACCAAACGAAGTCAATTGCAGACAAGCACAAAAAGCTGCTGTTTGATCTGGGTTCAGAGAAACAGCCTCTGTCTAGTAGTAGAAGCTAATGAAGGCCGACAGCTCAGGAGGCAGGAGCGATGGAGCTGTGCAGGGTTGGGACTTCAAGGCCACCCCCAGCCTCGGTGCAAGCACAAGCGTGACTGGGCAGAGAATCCACAGTGCCAGCCGTGCCCAGGTCTTCAGAGACCTCTTCTAGACCATCCTTTCCACCCCTGTGCCCCCTTGCCCTGCACCTTCCCCCTGGCACAGGCGTCTCACCTCTCTCCGAGCTGCTTTGTTTTATTTTAGTTTTCTTCCTGCTCGCTGAGAAGTTGCTGCTGGGATTAAAAAAGGCATCGGGCAAATCATCGGTATGAAAGAGACACGCTGAGAAGAGAGCAGATTAACCCACTCTGCAGAGAAAACTTCTCATTTCTGGAGTGTTTGTTTTGAAAATGTCACTTCAACGGGTCACGGAATTCATGAATAAAATCCCATCCTTATTTCCATTCAAAAAGGAATAAAGATTTATTACCCAGCCTCACCAGGAAAGCAGTATTGACCCACTGATGAGTCAAGGTCTACAGCATTGCATGCAGGAATATTTATTGCTTTTAATTACCATAAACTAGCAAGGAACTTGTTTTAATAGATTTTTATGATTATTGTTTTATTGTACTGTGGAATATGTAAGTGCACAGAAAAGAAAGACTGAATTGCCAGTAAAGCCCCCGAGAATATATAGTGGTGGAATGAAAGACAGCTTGATGCTGATGGGTTAAATAAAAGGTCACTGGCACTCAAGAGATCTTGGCAACACATTGGTAAACCTGCTTTGAAGCATCATTAACCCCATTTTACTGATGAGAAAAACAGAGGCAGGGAGTAGCCCTAAAGATCTCTAAAGACAGTATCTGGGATCCTCAGGGAGGAAATTCAGTATCTAAATATCAGAAAATTTTGTCTCATAAAGTTGCTTCTAGATTGCAAGCTGGAACTGGTGAATTTGGAAGTACAGGGAAATGAAGTGGACATTTAGGGGGCAGCTGGCTGATGCCACCCTCTGACACCACCTGCAGGACCTGGAGACGTGAGCTCCACGAGGTGACCCGAGTGCTACCTACTGGACATCCCTTGCTGGGAGAAAGATGAAGACCACCTCCTCATATCTCCATCTCATTCATACGCATGGGCATTTCTCAGAAAAAGCCTTTCTTGGCAGGCTGCACGCTAATGCACGTGTGCTGCAGGGCAAGAGAGTAGTCAGCAGACTAATGCTAGTCATGGTGTTACCTGCTCTGGCTCCTGTCCCACATCCAGCTTCCCTTCCCGGTCAATGGCAGTGGGAACCTTTCAGGTGGAGAAATGTAAGGCAGGCTTGGTGCAACAGCAGGTGATTGACAGGCAGCCTGTGATAATGAAGTCCATTTTTATTTTTTATCTCTTGTCGAGGTACAAGGACTCGGCCAGTGTCCCAGGTAATGAGTGTTCCCTCTCCCTCTCCCTCGCTTGGATATGAAAGTGTGTGTAGCCATGTGTAGCTGTGTTAACACTACATTACTAAAACCAATCCCGGGAGCCTGTTACTGCTGCACACCTCAGCGACTCCAGCACTTCCTCACGTTGATTTGCATTCATGCAGTTTGTGTAAACAACACTGTTTGGGGAATATAAATAACTGCAGCCAGGAATGCAGTTTGGCTGCTCAGCCTCCGGAGTTCAGCAGCATCCCTCAGCTGCTGCTGCAGGGCTGGAGCACGCTGCCTAGGGGACAACCCAGCTTCATTCCCCAAAATGAAGACTGCTGCTGCACCCCAAGCTCTCTACATTCATCTCCAGCCAAAGAATCCAAGGATGTCCCACTGGAGACTGGTTTTCAAGGGACCTTTCCTTCCAGCCATGAAAAACTGATGAAAAAGCCTTAATGGAGCTCAATTTTCATGCGTTCCTGATGCTCAATGTTGGGCCCTTGGGCACGGTGCTGTGTTTCAGGTTCTAGTCATCAGAGCTTTTGATGGAGAAAGGAAGACACTTCCAGAGAGTGATTCAAAATTTCAGTGGGCTGATTTCCCCACAAGAAGCCTGATTTCCCCTGCAACAGAGGATATCTGGGGTGGTCACCTCGCTGCCCCCACTAGGTGAGATAAACCCATATCTCTCAAGCTCATGCCCCTCTCCCCCAGAGACAGGCTCAGGATTTGTAATATTTAGCTCAAATTCAGTTAAACAAAAATCCCTGTGTTCATCCTGCTCAGAAGTATCATAAGAAAAAGCCTTCGGTATGAAATCAGGTAAAATTCTGCCTGTTTCAAAAATGCTTTGACCCAAGCTTAGAGATCTAAAGCCCAAAGAAATGCTCACATGCACATGTTTGAAGTGAAGCTGCTATTGATCACCACGCCGTAGGGGTAGCATACTCATGCTTGACCACCATAATTTCCTCATGATGTATTTACTTCATCTCTCCTTGACTTCTGCAGGCAGGGGCAATGCCTTTAGAAGCACCACTTGGGAACTTCATGTTAATTAGTCAAAAGCTGACAGAAAATTCTCAGGTGGAGGCAACCAAACCAGATCAAGCAATTTTTTTTTTCCATTCAGAGTAAGAACAAAAAAGAGCTAACAGCATTAAATGTTAAAGGAATTAAAACCAAAATTTTTTGACCTTTTGAGGATTCACATAAAGCCTGGTCTGGAGTTGCAATTTGGATCCATATCCACTCCTAAACTTAGCCTAGAAGATGACGTATTCACAATTTTTTTTCTCTCGAAATTTAAAATTCTGAGAAAATGTTGGCAGAATCTCCTCAGATTTCTGAAGTCTGCATCTTTGTTTTACATTTAGGCCTTTCTCAATCCTTTTATTTTTTTTTTCTTTTTCTTTAGTTGAGTTGAAGTAACTCAGATTAACAACACGCACTCTATTTAATTGGCTTCATATGGTTCTATTTTAACATTTGGATTAGAATAATATTTCAGAAAATGATTGCTATTATTTTTTAACAGATGGTGAAAGATCCACCAACATAGGAAGTGAGTCACAAGTTGTACTGTAAATAATAAATAATAATAATAATAGTTCTGCTGACAGGGTAACAAGGGCTCCGATTTGCTATCACGCAGGAAAACTAATAAACCAAAGTGGAAAGCGCCTCAGAAATCTTTTGTTTTAATTAGCAATGAACAAATTCATTCTGCCAAATGCTGAACCCACTGGAACACTGGTGGCTTTGCATTTTGCTTAGGAGACAATTTGAAACAGTAAGGAGGGGCTGGAGGGGACAGCCAAACTCTAATAAGAAAATACAGTACATGCATCTCCAGCTGGGCGTCTTTCAGGGCCATTTCACAAGGGGGGAAGCAAAATAAAATGCTGAAAAAATAATAGTGATTACAATAGGAATTCATGCATGTCTCCAGAACACTGGCTTTTGATTCTACCAGCCCCCCAGTGCAGTCTATTTCCCTTTAAAATATCCATGTGTAAGCATCCTTTCTTATCATATTTGCTGATGGTTGGATGCTGCACTTCATCCTGCAGCCTCCTGAGGGGATTTATACGTGTTCTTCCCAAACACATACACTGCACAGTCTTGGAGCCACTGTATGCTGTGAATGCCCTGCCACGGGACCCTCACACTCCCAAGGGGCTGTGGAGAATCGGGATGGCAATAAGAGGATGGCCCCCAATAGAAAAACTCAGCCTGCTCACAGATGGACTCTTCTGAGGTTCCCCATAGTGTGGGTGGGGATATCAGGTGGTGAGATAATGGGTCCAAGCCTAAACTTCTACCAGCTGGTAGGTGTTTTCTAAAGGGCATGGTCTGCTGTGGGTCTTGTGCATCTTCAGGCAAGCAGGTGAAGTACAATAGGTTCAGGGCTAAAGAAGATGCTCTCATGGCCCTGCTGCAAGGGAAAAGGGCTGTCATGCAGCAAGCTGGGCTCTACTTCAGTAATGCCTTTAAATCACAGCTGGCTCCAGAGATGTTCAGCTATATCACTGAAGAGCACCTACTATATCACTTAGATCTAATGCTCCATATAATACCTTTGGTAGCTGGACACCATGGTAATTGATTCTGTAGACAAAGAGGTGAAGGAGTGGATGTACATACACAAGACCTTGGCAGAAAAGAAGGTTTGGCAAACTAACAACTCTGACTCTATGCCATGCCCTCATTTCCTCCGTGTCTGTGTGATTGTCACTATAGTGAATAAATTTTTTACAACTAGTGAGAGGTTTGGTTGTCTGTTGCTAGCAGAGAAGGGACCAAATACACACAGCACTGCCCACTGCTGGTGGTTCACAGTCACACGGTGGCTTACTGACTGGGCTTAAAAACGAAATTCTGTGCTTTTTGAAAAAGCTGGGTTTTCTTTCTTGGCTCACATAACAGAGCAAGGAAATACAGACCCAGATTTTAACAGCGCTTCCACCAACTTTTCTTGGCAAAAGAATGGTTTCAACTTTCATCTATGGGGTGTTTTTTGACAACGTGACCCACCTTCTCTCCCCAAGATCTTGCAGCTTCAGAAATGACTTTGGAGATGCAGTCAACATGAAAAGAGTTTCGTCACTTTAGATCTCTTTGGGCTGGCTTAGCTGCCACTGGCAGGAGACACCAGCAGCTTCTAACCCACCTTGGCTTGTCAGAGATCACTCCATTCTTTATCATGATGACAAACTGAAATAGAATGAAGACAGAGCAGAGGTGCTCACTGTCCATGTGGAGCTGTATGGCTGAATTATTGCAAGCAGCCAAGGAAACTGTGACCAATGTGCCACAAATATCAGTAGCTTCCCTCTCCAGACTACAGAGCAAAGTGGAGCTCTACCAAGGAGCATTTCCTTTATTGGAAATGACTGATGTCCCTCACATTGCCAGAAACCAGCAAAGGGCTTTTCTCTGAGCCAGTTTGTCTGACATATAGTGGCTGCCTTCTTACAACCTTTCCTAGACAGAGAAACATGAATGATTAGTTCTCTTTCTTTACTGTGCACAGAAGCATCTGGACCTATTTCCCCATTTGCCTGTCTGTCCACCTACCTTACGTCTACATGAAACTACTTACTGCCATATGCCTGAGCGACTCCTGTATAAATCTGACAGGAGAAAAAAAGTCCCAGCAGACTTGAGAGGTAAAGGAAAGGAGGAACAGAGGTAGTCTGGATGAGCTAGCTTGCAATACTGAAGCTAACAATACAAGCTGCTGAAGCCTCACTATTGCACAGGTATGCCAGGCTCTGCTTTGCTCCATCAGTGGAGTATAACTCAACACCTGAACTCTAACAAATTCTCTGCAATTTACTCTGCAAATTCAGGTTTGATGGGCCATCAAAGGCTCAAGCCCACATGGAGCTTGTTTTCTCCTTCAGTGATTGAGTGCTTTAGTTTTATCCAGTGGGGACTCATTCTGACTAGGTGTAGGTGACATTCTCTAGTTAATCATCTGGACTCCATCATCAGGGGAGAGGAATCACACACCTAGAACATGACTCATCTGACTTACTAGATGTGTCCCTTATGCACATTCGGGGTGCAAGTAATCACCTGTCCTGTACATTTCCTGAGATGGAGAGGAACGTACACTTGGAAAAATTCACAGCAGGTTATTCATGTGCCAGATTTTGACACTTACCCTGTCCTTACCCTTGAGTCTATCTCAGAAGGTATCTGAATTTCTGAATTCCTCTCATAATTAATTCATAGTTAATCTTGAATAGGTGTGATTTTAATAATCATTCAGTAGATCTAATACTGCAGAATTGCCGCACCATTGAACTTGAAATTACATGAAATGAGACAGCTATTTAAATAATGGCCTCTTCTGAGCTGGGTGTTTGGGTTTTTTTGTTGCAGAGATATCCAGAAGCAGTAAGTTGCTGTCATGATGTTACATCATTTTTGCAACCATGTAGCCAAGCCATTAATATATTTTAGTGAGTTACAATTTACCTGGGAAGCTACTTGCCTATTTATCTGCAGTTTCACAAATGATAATAAGAAAATGTCTATTCATTGCTCAGAGCTTTCTAATGTAGAATTGAAAATATGACAGTGGCTGCTCTTTGTATTTATTAATCAGCTATAATGAAGTACAATATTGAGCTTTAAATTACTTTGTATATTAGATAGTTAATGGTCATCTCAATTAGCTGTGCTTCCCCTGCAAATCTTTTTAATGAAACTATGTTGTTCTGGTCCAAAGTTGGGGACAACATGCACATAATATGCCCTAATTCAGACATTATACTTGTCATGTAAAATATTCTTGGCATAGTATTTCTTATTTAACTGAAACCAAATCTGAAATAAGCTTTCTACTCTCTAGTTTTTTTAACTTCTTACCGTCAAAATGACTGATTGATTGCAATGAGTAAATAACTGGAGATTTAATACAAGCTATGATTGAGGAAAGGTCTTTAAAGTGACTTAACAACTGAGAAAATGACTAATCATGAGTAATAACCAAACAGCAATACATCTGGGGACACAGTGATATTCAATTTTTTTAAAAAACATCTTATTTTGCAGCCATACCTGAACCCCTATGGAAGTAAGAAAACAGATTTTTCTTTTCAAGTGCTTTTTTGCCCACACAATTCATATAAACATTCATATGAACTGGAGGCTGAGCAAAGGTACAAAATTTAGGAGTGTCCTTAGGATGGTTTTGCCTGGGTTGCCTATAAGGATTTCAGTGCCATTTGTCAATGGATAGAGATTTAAGTGTCTCCCATATTGCAGTGATTTAGTTCCATAAGTTTATAGCATGTTTCAGACATCTTATTAGCTACAATGCCAGGCAGTAGAACCACTTTTTCTTATGGCACTGGTGATATATTCCAGCATACTATCCCATGGGTTTTATACATCAGTATTTTCATCCACCTCATTAGATTCACCCTCTTGCCTTTTTATTTTATATTTCAGGTTATTTTCTGCCATCAAGTGCATTCTTTGGTCTGTGGCTTGCCATAGGCTTTGGGTTCCTCTTGGCTTGGTGGGAACAGGATGAAAAACAGCAGAAAACACCAACTCTATGACCAGAAATGTTGTGTATGTGAGGAGAAGGATTAACAGGATTACCCAGGTGGACCAAATAATTTCTAGCCCAGCCATATGTACAACCCACAGTATGTGTCTAGAAGTGAAAAGGTTTTCCAGCTGAGTCAGACAAGGCTGTATATCATTGCGAAGAGATTATAATTAAGGAGGGAGCTTCACAGTCCTACATCATTACAAGAAACCCTGTGCTTTGTTTTGCAAGCGGCCATGAGAAGGGTCAGTCCAGAACACTCTCAATAGGAACTGGTGAATGGGGAAAATCCTGGGTCTGGTCTAGGAAAAGTGACTACAGAAGAAGACACTTCTGTGCGACCCCAGTGGGATGGTGGTTGAGTGACCCAGCATCACAAAAAATTGATAACCTGGCCTATGTTTGAATCTGTTTGGGGCACTGATTCTCATGAACATACGTTCCTCTGACAGTTAATTGCTGGATCATTTGAAACATGCTTTCTGGGAGGACCTGCTATTCTCAAGACACTTAAAAACACTGAAAGGAAAAGAATGATGATGTTCCTCAGGAAAGCAGCACAGCTCAGTCACTGGGATTTGCACACCCCACAGTCAAAAAGCTGGTCTACTTTATATTAACTTCAGACACTAGGAGAGATAGAAACCATCAGCATCTCCCTTGTAGGATCAGGATTTGTTACATTAAGCACTGTGATTTGAAGAGGTAGAGTTTCTCTCCTTGCTCCACATGCATCCTGTGCTTGGCAGCAGGATTAGCCCCATCCCCAACAGTCCAGCCAGCAAAATAATCACCTTGCAGAGGTTCTGCAGACCTCAAGCAAAAGGATCGATGATTCACTTCAGGACTTTTGTTTTCCTCCAGCTGGCCCATGCCCAACCCAGCACCAGATCAGTTTCCTTCCCAGGTCTGCTTTATCCTAAAGGGAAAAAATGCCATTTTTCAGAGCTCTGTCTGGAGCTGACTCTGATGGACAGACTTGCCCCACCTTCCCCACACACACCCCCCTGCTCCAGGTCTTTAGTACCCATCTATGCTCTGGGCCCTTGTATGGTGTTTAGCAGAGTGATGCCTTCCCGTGGGAAAGACTCTGCTGTGGAGTATGGGAATATGGCAGCAGGAGGAGAAACAGCACAGGGGAGCCTTGACTTAGAGAGATTTTCATCACCACGTGCCACCATCCGTGACCCCTTGTACAACGAGCCAAGGGGCTTTTCTGATTCCAATTCTGATTTGATAAGTGGAGTGGAGCATTGGTTTTTATAGCCCTGTTGAACATAAACATTGATTTTAAGGCCTGATCGTCTGCTGCAGCTGAACAACGTCCAAGGATTTTTTTTTATCATTATTTTTGGAGCTGAAATTGATCAGCTGAAGAAGGGAGGAGTAAAAAGGGAAGCAGAGAAACACCTGCAACTTAGTTTTTTGTGTCAGCCAGGCAAGGATGCTGCCGCTCTGTCACTCACACAGCCCCCACTCTGCTGGGATGCTGCTGGCAGCCAAGGATGTGCTGCTGAATGAGCCCTTGTCAGCTGCCATCCTTGCTGGCTGGCTCCCTCATAGCTCCTATTTAGCTTCCTCGCTGGCTCCCTCATAAATATTCACGCCACACAGCCAGCGGAAGACATTGTTTTTTCCTTAATTTCCATATTCAGCATGACATCAAAAATGATTCAGAGATGGGTTCAGCAGGGGCTGTGCATCCAGGGAAGGGGACAAGAGAGAGCAAGGTATATGTGTTGGATGGAGGTGGGGGAAAGAAGACAAGAGCATGCAGCAAGGAGGGAGACAGGGAACAAGGTGAGGAGCATGATGGAGGTAAAGAAGGAGAGCTGGGGATTAACTTGGTCGAACAATCACAGCAAAATGAAGCTGTTCCCATTCATAACCCAGGCGATCCATGTCCTCATCAGGAGGTTTTCATAAGTGATTAATGGTTAATTTGTTAAAATTCAATGAAATCTTGTTTCCTCTCTTTAAATTAGAATTCAGGGAGAGAGGGAGAGAGAGACGGTCCCAGCCATCCCCTGCTGCTTCTCGACAGAATACAATTCATCTGCCAGAACTGGCTATTGCTTTCAAAGGATTACAAATAAAATAGAAACATAGCCCGGGGCAACAGCCATGGAGCTCTGGAAGGCTCAGCCAAGTTGAAGGGGCAGAGGGGAGACCTCGAACCCCTGAATGCATTGGCAGGCAATCTTTGGAATAAAGCCAGAGTCAGCATGGTCAGATCATGGGCAGTTCAGTCCTACACTGAATCCTAATTCCCTGCCAAGGGGCATGATTTCTGCTGTTTGCATTGTAATAAGGAAGGCCCAGGATGAGCCACTAGCACTGAAAATGCATGGGGTGGGGTGGGGTGTGATTTCTATATATTGCACCCATAAATGTTTGGGACACATGGGCACCAGTTCATGAAACAGAACAGAAGGACCATTTCATGGAGGACACACACGCATTGGAGATTGGGCTTCTTTTTGTTCCTTCCTGCTCTATTTCATTAGTGAGACATTTTACTGATGGTATGTAACCATTGCTTATGTAGAGAAAAATACATATAATTGGTTGTGAGCCATTACGGAGACAACACTACTTCAGCTGTCAGACTAATTTGCTTCTATATAAAATCATTATCCTCATGAGATATTTCAGTGTATCTCACACCACTGAATCTGACATTAGATGTTATGTTCCAAACCACAGATCTTGCCCTTATTTGCCTGAGACAGAGAACATCAAAGATTCATTGCCTCCACTGATAAAAAGGGATTTAGTCAACAGTACTCTGGTGGTAAATATTGCAACAATCCAGTACCATAGGACTGTCTCTTAGACAGACAACCAGGCTGGAGAGAAAGCCAGTGAGAAATAGCAAATTCTTCACATCCCATGGTAGATGTTCTAGTAATTAATTAATAATTCTTTTTTTTTTTTTAAAATACTTCATTTTCCACTCAATTCAGTTCTGTGTCAGTTACCAAATATGTGATGTTACTACAATGTCTGGTAGACCAAAAAAGACTCTTTTACTGATTTTTCTGAACATAAATGGAAAGGCTTTTATCATTTAAAACTTTAAAATATTTTTAAAATATCTTCACTCTAATCTTAAAAGAAATGTTACATTTTTTTTCAGGTTTTCTTCTGTGATTTTATGAAGTATGCACAAAATTTAAGTGTTTCTGTTTGTTTGTTAAGCTGAAATACATCAGTGAACTTTCAGCATTCCCTCTTTTTCCAGGGACTGTGTTTCAGCAGTTTTTAAGCCACTGATTTATATTAACTTCTTTTTTTCTGAACTGAAATATGTTTATCTGAAAATGCTCAACCCACTCCACTTGAAAGTTCTGTGTTATATACATCTTCCTAAGGGGAAAAATTATCATTCATTTTCAGATGGCACCTCCAGTTCAGTTACATGGCTTCTCCCCACCACATAATTAGCAAAAAATGCAATTTAAGAAATGCATGAATGTAATACACCTCTGCTGTATGAAAAATACAAAAAGAGCATTAGTTCATTTGGTGAACAACACATGAGATTATTACAGTGACACCAAGGCCTATTTATGTGGTTTAGGTACATTATAGCGAACATCAGTATTGAGGTTTATGTCTTTCTGCCATGGAGAACCCAGCCTTTAATTATGGTGGAACAGGCATTCGAACTCTATTCCTTAATTAAAAGAGATTAAAACTTTTATTTTAAAATACTGGTGTGAGTAAAATTTTTCAAGACTCTTCCCTGCAGATTATGAGATTTTCTTTTTGATTTCTGTAGGAGAAGAAACACCCTTCTTAATAATCATATGGGTACTGGGTCACTTTAAGGTTAGCTGTGCGTGAAATAAAAAGCTGATTTTATTCAGACATCAAAAAATTCTGATGTTTTGTGAGATTTTTTTACTGGTATTAACTGATTCTTATACACTTAAAGGCTTAAGGTACACTTGTGTTTGCTTTTATACAGTGCTATCACTATAAAGTCCCAACACTGATTTAGCACAGTCTTTGGGCAGTGATGTATTTCCAGTACAAAGAAAGGTGAAAAAATCAGACCCCCCAGTTCACTGACTGCAGCAGTATACCCTGAAAAGTGTTTCTCTTCCAACCTACAGATGCCATGCAGTCCTGCATTACAATTTCCTGTGCTGTTATATCCTGTAATCGCATTTCTCCAGTTTTTCCTGTCTGTATTTTTGCTGTTTCTGCTGTGACCTATGGCAAGATGTTCCAATCAAGATTAAGACCCTATTGTGCCAGACCCAAACCAAAACCTTATAAGACACAGTCCTTGTCCCCAGTAGGCTGAATACTGCAGAGGAGAAGCAGACAGGGTGGGAAGTCTGAGGTGCAGGGACAGTTCATGACTCATTTACAGTCTTCTGGCAGGTCTAGGCAAACCATTCAGCTCTGTAACTTCTGCCCCACCTCTCTGTAATGCTCAGAAGCAGTACAAGGACTAGAAACGTAGGATGGGAAAGGGCTCTGTGGGAGCTCAACGTGGGTATCATGTTATTTGAGTCACAGTGTATGTGGCCTCTGAACTGGGATTTAGAGGTCTAAAACTTCCAAGCTTGGAATGTTGACCCTTCATCTTGTGAAATGTTTTGGCTTTTGTGTGTTTACAGCATCCACCTGAACTCTGCATTTAAATAAATGTTTGTTGTTTAATGATTACTCCTTATCTTTTTCACGCAGTGTTAATAAGAAATGGAGAATACTTCTGCTGTACTGCATGATCCATTGCACCTGGGCATCAACTTCCAAGAAATGACATTTCCTGAATGCTGCTCGTTACGATTCACAAGCACCCTGTGATACATAGAAAACTCGTGAGCCCAAGGTTAAAGATGGGTACCTGAATAAGAAGCATGTGGAATGTTTCTCCAAAAAAGAACACAGCAAGAAAATGGCAGAGCAATGAATGCATACAAACATTTTCTTTCCAGTTCCTTTAAGAGAGTATCCCCATTGAATCCAGTGAGAAGTAATACACTCAAACTGACATAGACATAGTGAATTCATTGGAGTTATGCTGATTTACACCAAAACAATAGCCAGTCCATCACACTTATTAGAATTTAAATATTTTTCCCCTTCTTTGACTTAATCAGAGTTGTTTTCACCCTGGAGCATCAATAATGAAATATTTGAAGTATTTATTTATTGTAAATTCTCACTTTAATCAAGTGATTCTTCAGTGGATCTCATTTAGCCTGGAAGTAATTGTTTTACTGATGCTTCAGCATAACGAGATTGGACAATTCCTGATTAATAAGTTTCAAAACGTGTTGTCTAGAACATGCAAGCAGACCATCACTCTTAAAAATACAGTCACATGGATGACAGAGTATCTAGGCTGTGGAGCAGATATAAGCATGTCAGTGAAGTCAGTATTAAACGCTTGATCATTTTTCTCCCATTTGTAGCAGGATCCACCTGGCATTACAGCAGAGGTGGATTGTCAGTGGGAATTCTCCTGCTTCCTCTTAATGAGTTTTCCACTTATTAATATTTGCACTATTCAAATCAACGACAACAAGGTTAGAGGCTTCCCACTGGTTGTTGCAATGATTTGGATTGATTGACGAGTTTTCAGAGATGAGTGAAAGGAGTGAGAAAGAGATAAGAAAAAGCAGCATAGAGTCCTTGGAAATTATGGCCAATGGAGGACAAAGGCAGAGATCCTTTTCAGTGTGGGATATAAATCCCCAGAGAGGTTGAAAGAGATGAAAGGAGGAAGGTTAGAGGGTGTGTAGTGACTGTAATTCTTCCTGGCCAGGGCTAGGAAATTTAAGGGAATCAAGAGACATGAAAGAGGATAACAGAGCACACACTGGTGCCACACAATCACAAGGTGAGAGTCACCAAGAAGAACTCCCTGGAGCTCAAGCTGATTGTGTGTAGGTATAGAACAAGGAGCGTCCCTGAGCCCAAAGTTCTTCTCTGCCAACACAATGTCAAGCTGTTGAGCTGAGACATTTGCACTTTTGCCAAATGCTGTGTTCTCTACACACTCCTGCAAGGGTGCAGGTGTCCTCCAAAGGCGGCTCCATCCTTTGAGGTGGGAGGGAAGAGGATCTGCATGTTGCCATTCCTCAGTAACTTTCCCTTTGAGAGTCTTGGGACTCCTCAAAATGGCCGTGAAAAGGAAAACATCAAAGGAAAGTCTTTCCAATTGATTTTTTTGGAGGTTTCCTTTGATGGTTTGAGGATGTCCATGAAAAACTCATTAACAGTTTCCTCTTCAGTCTGTCCTGACCCTTTCTCATTTGCTATAAATTTAGCTTTTGAATGGGTTCTGTAGCACAGTGGGTCATGAACAAACAGCTATCACCAATGCTACATCCCATTTTGGGGGAAGACGGTGTAATACCCACAACAAGTGTGTTAGCAGTGAACTAGCCATTTTAGCAATTTTGGCAATGTCTCTGGACACAGTAGGATCATTTGGCAGTGTCCTATAACTCTTGTTTCTTTTGTGTGGGTAAGAGCATAAGGAAAGTGTCAGTCTCATCTTTCCTCAGCTGAATCACTGTCTTATCACAGCTCTTATAGCAATCTGATAAGGCAAAATTGATGTGTCATATGGCCAAACTTTGCATCGCAGCAATCGTCCCATTCCCTGTTCCCATCTCTTCTCCTACTCAAGCAGAACAGAGCCCGTGCATCATTAATTTATGTTGCTTGTCATTCTTATCTGTCCCTAGGCATTTAAGACAGCAACAGAAACAAATGCTAAAACTAAAATCCCACATAGAGGTGCAGAGATACTGCCTCGCAGAAAGGGAGGCAGGATGGCTCATTAAGACTGAGTAATGGGAGTTTCCACCATCTTTGCTTCCTTTCCCACCCATCAGGATGCAATTTTAGCTACTCATTACAGTCAGCCTGATTTTGAAGCCACTCTTACATGCTGCTCCACCACTTTCTGCTGGTTGAAGAGATTAACTAGGAATAATGAAATACTGCTAAGAATCCTCACCTTGACCAGTCTCATCTCCATCATCTCACTGTTTCCTGTCTTCCTGGAAGGGATGGATTTGAAAATGTTGAAAATGTGTCAAGGTAGGGGGCTGAGAAACACATGCATGTTGCTGTTAGTCTTATTATCTGAGCAAGTATGAACACACCGATAGAGAGCTCTGGCTGATAGACACACTGTGGCCAGCCCTCAGATCTCTAAGAGAAAAGCAGAGTCCATCACTTCCTGCCAGTCTGTTAAGCAGCAGGGGAATAGAAAGGACATGGAGAGGTCAATCTTTGCTCAACTCAAGAAATAATGTGTATAAGGATGAAGGAGATAGTTTCTAGCTTCAAACTGCAAGGACATGACTGATGCCACCTGAGAAGAGAGTAGCAAAGGCTCAGTGATGCCAAGATAACACTCTGGCTGAGACAGAAGAAGAGCCTTTAAGCACATTTCTTCTGCAAGCCTGGCCAAAGCTCAGGGAAGGAAGAGAAGAGCCTCACAGGTGCAGGGGAGACCAGTCTGCAGCTGCAGCAAGTCCACAATAGCAGTTCACTGAGGCAAAAGAGAAGTAGCTAAAGGCCATAGAGATTTCAGATCATTATCTCTACTACGAGGTTGCTGTTGCTAAAACAGAACAGAGCTTTCTGCCAGCGCAAGAGCTTTGAAAGGCAGGAAAATACGCCTCTACCAGGAGTCTTTGTCTTGCATTCATATCTTGGCACTGCCATCCTAAGAGTCCCAAATCACTGGAAAGGTTTGGGACCTAGGGATCTCCTGAGCCCATGCATTGGGTCACTGTGGGCATGAGCTGCAGGCTGTCCTGGTGCCTGGAGCTCAGGACCAGTACCACTAGCAGGATACCCACACTGCTGGAGTTAAAGATAGACAACACATAGGAGCTTTCATCAAACCTCTTGAATCCATTTCCTTAAAACTCTCTGATTTAATCCAAAAGCATCCTGCTCCTAGGGCTGAGCTTCATTTGCTTCTACAGCTCTCTCCACACACAGTTTAGCCTGGAAGCCAACAGCCTTTCTTCATCCCAGCATGGCTTTGCTCTAAGGAGGGGGATGCAGCTGCTGAGAGGCATCTCTGCTCACCAGCCTTCCCACCACAGGAGTGTGGCTCGGGGGGGTTTGGGCTGCCAGAGCTCACTGATTTTCAGCACACAGAGAGCATGGGGTTGAACAAGATCCCATTGCTGGTGTCACACAGTGCCATGGGCACAGCAGCACTGGGCGGGGATTCTGTTGGTGGCTCCCCATCTGCTGCTGGGACAGAGTCTGGAAGAAGCTGTCATCACACGGACCCTGGCTAATGTGAATTTTCATGCAGACCTTTTAGGTAGGGCTCTAAAATTCACTGTGCACCAGCAGATAGATGAGGAGAGCATGGGAAGGGGCAGGGGGAAATATAAGTGAAAGCATACAAATTAAAGAGCAGCATTTGAAATCTAATCAAATATTCCCTCAATTTACTCACCACCCCTGCAGTGCTGTGCAGCTTTATTAGGTTTTTATTCTGTATTCTCTTTTAAAGTGACATTTACATTAATTTACAGTACTAACATGAAATCCTATTTAAAAGCTGAGAGATTTTGTAACTTTTTATTTTTCAGCGGCTGTCCCTGAGTTTCCCACTGATTAATAAGGAGTCTTTCGTTTTATGTCATGTCTGCAGGAGTGGATCCAAAGTCTCTTCAAGGTGAATTCCTGCTGCTTTTGTTAAACGTGGAAGGGAGACCATCTAGGTGGGTTCAGGTGGTAATTGGCTGTGAAGTAGAAGTTTTCCATCCCTGTAGCCCTCCATACTCCAAAGTGCCGGTAATCAGCCCTGGAATCAAAACCAGGGACCAGCTGCACTTTGGGGGATGCGCTGTAATCAAAGTGTTGTACAGAGAGATCTAATTTTGCTTTGAACTCGTGGGAATTTAGTTCAGGCAAACAGAGAGAGACCTGGTTGGAAAAATGGGGTGAGCATATGCAGCCAGCACAGGCATTTGAAATTCCAGTTCCTGTCATTTTCTTTTTTCTTTTTCTTTTTCTTTTTCTTTTTCTTTTTCTTTTTCTTTTTCTTTTTCTTTTTCTTTTTCTTTTTCTTTTTCTTTTTCTTTTTCTTTTTCTTTTTCTTTTTCTTTCTCTTTCTCTTTCTCTTTCTCTTTCTCTTTTTCTTGTTTTTATTATGTTTGTTTGTTTGTTTTTCCCCAGAAGATGTTAACAAGTTGGTAGCAGTGCCCAGTGCATTATCCAGGAGCAGGAAAGGTGCTGGCACCTCTTGCCTTGGCAAGAGCAGAGCAGAGGATCTCCTACACGATCCGGGGACAGGACAAAAGTGCAGTTCACAGACACAGATACTGTCTGGTGATCCAATTTATCCCCTTTTCCTACAATTTCTTTCCTGTTTTTTTTTTTATTCCCTAATTAACACAGGTAATGAATTGCATATGGCCACAGCATTTACTTCTCTGTGTGAAATCTGTAGCAGCTGCATTGTTTATCAGTTCAATATGTTTACTGCAGATGCCATTTCTGTGTGACAATTAAGTTGTTTAAAATCTCCTTTTCCCACCCGCTATGTCCCTCCCCAGCCTTCCCGTCTTCATTCCAACATTCATCATTGCAACCTGGTTCCTTTTCCAACCTGCCAGAGGTCTGAACCTGGTGTGGCCATTTAAACTGACTGAAAGTTCTGAAATATTACTGTATTTTCACTCCCACCAAACACAAGGTAAACTGACCACCGAGGGTGCAAATGATGGAAAATCAGACCCAGAGCCCTTTGCATGAGGCTAACAGAAATTTATCTACCTCCTCTCATTTAACCACGAGTGGATCCTACACATCTTTGGAGAAATATTGTGCTCTTCAGACCTTTTCAAGTATAATGACATCTGAAATGTACACACTTTACCAGTGCTATTGAACTGGACTGTGAAATAATCTTTGAATCATGTCAATATGGCAAAACACACAGAGGGGGCATGATTTACTGAGGCCATAATTAAACATTGAATTTGCCTCTCCTCTGGGCTCGGCTGAATTCCCGTCAGCAGCCTCTACAGCAAGTTGTTGCAACCTAATGTCCTATGTGTTTGGATTTTGTTAATTTATTTCCTGCACCTCATTTTCCTGGAACGAGTGTGGTTATTTATGGCACAGCAGCAAACACTTTACATTTATGGGGGGTTATGAATTTCAGTAATGGGTTTTGTGGCAATTTAATCTGTCCCAACTATGAGGCATTTTACAATGACAATTAAATTATTATTAAAAAAATAAACCTCAAATGACATTCGTATCTCTTATCAACGTATCAGAAGTTTCACCATGTTGCATTTTTGGACTAGGTTATAAATATTGCTCTGTACTTTTTAGAGAATCCTGGCTATAAACTCTGAGTGAACTTAATTAACTTCCACAGCTTTTTTTTTAAGGAAAATTCTGTACACATTCCAGTGTCAGTGAATGAACCATTTTTTTAAAAAAGTCGGGTTATTATATGCAAAACCATATGCCAGTGCTTAATATTTAAAGACTTAAATTCGATGTACTACATTGAGTCCTGAAGACGAAAGCACCCCATTGGGTAGGAGTGGTAAATTTGTGAATTTTCTTGTCCTAACCTCATGGGAGAAAAAGCTTTTATTTCCATCGGTCAGCACTGTCTATGAAAAATGATCAAAAAAGTGTCAAGTATGTTAATTTACACTCCATTAAATTAATTTTAATGCTGGCCCGCTGTGTAGCTAATTTTCAAAGCTGAGTATCTTGGCTCTTTCAAAACGTATTTCTTTTTTCTCCTCCAAAATACCCAGAATACTCCACTTCTTTTGGGGGAGCTGGGGACTTACATCTCCTTCAAGACTCAATATAGATGTGCAACTGTGCATGTGAGCAAGGGAATGTAAATCCCCCCTCTCCACCTCCTCTCCAGAGAGTGGCGAACGAAACCTTTCATTGCAAAAGACTTCTCAAAGTTGTTTTCAAATCTCTGTCTGAAAAAAATGACCCTTAATGTACTGATTATGGTAATGCCTAGAAGCTCAGTGAGATTGGGACTGTATTTTGCTAAGTGCTATATGAAATATCAGATGGTGCCTATTCTAAAGAGCCTGCTGGCTCAGAAGACAAGGCAGACAAAAGGCTGGGTAAAAAGAGTGGAATTGCACTTATGGGCAGATAATTCCAGCTGTTCTGATCATTGTGGTGTAACTCCTTGTTCAGCTGCTGCCTCCTCCGATCCCCCACAAGAAGGACTCTGCGTGTCTCCATTCCCCCTCTGCAAAACGGGGGCCATGGCCGTGCCCCATCTCATGGAGGAGTTTTGAGGATGAAATTCACAGCTCAGTGAAGGAAGACACATAGGCCATGTACAAAGTCTAACCTCAGCTGACCACATTTCTAGCCACATGAGATCACTCTTTTAGATATATATGTGTGTTACATGCTGTAAGCACTCCTACCCCCTGGGCAGTAGCTGTGAAGCCTCAGCAAGATCACAGGACTAAGGGAACCCTTGCTCTCCTTCAGGAAAGCAGTCTGCACTGAATACAATTTTCTTCCTGCTTTTAAGTACCCCACAGCACCTAAGAACAACTGCATTGTCTCACTTTGGATTGTGTGGAAATTGCTTCCCATACACAACACCTTAGATCCAGATTTTCCCCAAAATAAGTGAGAAGCAGGAAAGAGCTTTAGGTCCTCAGCTAAAGACCTCAGCTAGTGGTGGCTAATGATTTGCCTTGGTCTCTTCTATTTCACTAAAATAGGAGAGATTTCTGATTCAACACCCAATTGGTGCCACTTCAATATTGCAAAGGATCAGAGTGTTCCATCTCACATTCCCACCCCAGCACACATTCACACAACCTATGGTTTTCAAACAGTTGGACTTGGCTACAGCACAACCTGATGTTGAGCCAGGGCCTCATTTTTTGAGCCTGTATCTTTTAGCATCCACTGAAACATCCAGTACCCAATAGCCTGCAAGTACAGAAGAACTAGGAACTTAGCTTCCATTCACAAGGAATTTAAATCTTATGTGCTGTAACCCACAAAGCTTGCTGTTACCTGGGACCTGTGCAGAGACATTGTAGATTGTAGTATTGTTTTCAGCCCACCCTGATGATGCCTCTCTCCACTGGGATATGTAACACAGTCTTCAAGAATTTGTCTTTGAGCAAGAAAACTTGACCTGTAAAGAGAAAAATCCACCTGTAAGAAAATGAGATTCCCTGGGGTACGGGAATCATCCACCTTGATAAATCAAACCGCAGCCCTTAGCAGCTGAAAGTCAGTCTTGTAACTCATAAATCTATTGAAGACATCCTGCAGGCGTTCTGAAGAAGCATCCCAGCATCTGTCCAGGTCAAGAGGATTTTCCTGCTTAATTAACAAAGCTATTTTGTTTTCCCCTCTTCAATCCCAAAATTGTAAGTAACTGGGGAATCAGCTTACAGAGATCAAAAGGTCTGGATTGCTAGTAAGCAGCCCCTAGGTTAGACTAAGCCATGGAAGCCTTCCACTGGTGGCAAGAAGAGAAATGTTTACTAGAAACTTCAACCCCTATGGTTCAAGCTTATGTCTCTTTCCCACTGTGCCTTTGAGTTTAGCTACATTTTTGTCATTTAAAAAGTTGTAAAAAAATTCATAACTAAGATCTGAGGGAATTAAAGCAAAACTTTCTAAATGTTTTGTTTCCAAATGAAAATGTGGAGGCACCTTCAGAAGCTTTGTTCTCTTTTCACTTCTGTTTTTTTATTCTACCTTCAGAAGAAAAAAATTAGCAGGAGAGGGCTTCCTCCCTCAGGCTGCTTGGTGAATGGACGTTGTTATCCAGACAGCCCCATGCAGTTCAACAGCAACAACTTCAATGCTCCTAAAATTTCAGTGGCACTGCATGAGAGTCTGGAAGCTTGGGCTAAAAAGAAGAAAAAACTGTGAAATATGGTTTGGAGCAATGTCTTTTTTTTTCACTCTCAGGATACAGAAAGACGAGTTATGTTTTATGTACAATTTTCCTCTCTTGAATGAAACTTTTCTTTTAATTGACAATCTGGAAAGATTTCTAAAGTGAATTAACAGTTCTGCCAAAATGGTTATCAGGGCAAGGCATGCCTGTCCTTTGGAGGATTTGGGAAGGCGATGTGTCTGTCACTTGCTATGAAGAATTCATGACAATTTCTGAAGAACAGTCGGAACAGCACAGAAATTCACACTCTGGAGTACATCTTCACTGCATGCAGAGAGCAACAGCATCCGCACAGAAATTTCCTTCCTCAAAAACAAGGGGTAAAGGAAGGAAAAACCTTCTGAATTCACATAGTCAAACACTGAGAAATGGCCACAGTCTGGCTGAACGGATTCTGTCTGAAATCCACCTGCACCAGGAGAACCGGAGCTGTGACTGATAGGTTATCTTTGGGTCAGCTGTGGATCAGGTTGAAATTGGAAGGAGAAATCTCAGGTCACAGATAGGTGATCTCAGGCAGACAAACAGGCTCCCCTCCAGCCATCGCTGCACTTAATGGGCCTGGAGAAGATATATGACTGCTGAACCTGATAAGAAATCAACAGTGGATAAGAGAAGGGCTTTTTCTTTTTAAAGAAACATCGCAGAATAAGCATTAAATGAACTTAAAACTCAGCCACTCAGGGAAAGTTGTAGCACATGGATTTGGTGACAACAGATGCTGTGATCCTGCCTGTCTCCAGCAAGGTGACGATTGCCACAGTTAAACATGCAACAGGTTTCACTTTGGTAATCTGAATTGTGTGAATTGTGAATTGCTAAAGGTAGTTGTCCAGGCTCTTTTTTATTATAAGCATATTAATTTTTGATTATTAACATAAAGATGGATAGATAACTCTAAAGCATCATTCATGCTATTTTATAAACAGAGAAGCTGTCTGCCTCTCCCTTGACTACAAAGGAAGCTTGGTTAAGCAAAACACCAAGTTTTTACATGAGTAAAGCAAGAGCAGGTGAATCTCATGCTTAAACAGCATGTCATGTGTTGAGTCTATGTGACCCTATCCTGAGTCTACTATATGTTCGTGTATCTCACAGTTTTACAAGGACAAATGGATGCTTGTCATAAGTCATAGAAAAGTCTATGTTGGAATGATATTTCTTGCTTTAAAATGCCCTCTTTCTTTGGCCTCCTGACCTCAGAGTTTTGGCTACAACCAAGGAGCCACAGGAGGTTCATGGGATAAAAGCACACTTCAAAATATGCCCTAGTTGGACAATTCCACATCACAGGAATGGTAGGAATAAGGAGAATATCAGAAAAGAACAAGAGCAACATATTTTTCAGATTCCAAGAGCAGAATTTCAATCCTTCAATATCACTGTCATTTTCTTGTCTCTTCACTTTAAGTAACTGAAACAAACATTTTGTCTCATGTTTCAGAAACACAGAAAGAATAACATACTTGTAAGGAAATAAGTAAATCAAAAGCAAAGGAGACCTTAATTGTTGTGAGAAATGCTACTTTGTCTCTCTCTCTTAGCAAGTTTTCTCACCTAACCTCATTGTTAAAACTTGTTCAGTAAATAATCCCGTGGGGAAAACATCCTGGCTCCTTACTGTCAGAATTCCCAGTGTCCTCAGTGAGCACAGGAGTCCTCCATATAACTAAAGCCCTATGACAAGCCCCTTTTCAAACTATTTTCATTCATAGGATCAAGAGAGCTCAGGACTGGATTCCCTTATATTCTTATTTCTCAAATTAGGGACAGATTTTCAAAGGAGTTTGCTTCCAATTTGGACATACAAGTAAAATCTGGATTGCTTTAAGAGCTCAGCATCCCACAGAGAACACCAAAATTCTCATAACCAGATATTTGCAAAGATTCAGGACATAAGGCATCCTCAATGCCCCAGGTCCTTGCAGAGCTGTCTAAATAAGAGCTGAGCTTTTTGAAAATATAGCCTGTATTTTATAAATCAAAGCCTTCACAGCACTTCAATATTAGAAATTTATTAAGACCTGTTACACCTTTGTAAAATAGGGTTGTATTTTTACTCTTCTAATTTTACATATAGATAAAATGAGACACAAAGAGGTGAAGCTGATGCGCTCAGGATCATAAAAGAACTATAAATTAATGCTGAGTCTGGATGGAAAAGGTCAGACATCGCAACTCCCACTCCCTTCTTTAAACACAGGACCCCTAAAGTCCTTAAGGAATCCTTCAAAGTGATTAGAAATCAGATTTTATTCAATTTCCCCTCTGTGATTCATCTCACAGGCTGTGTGACCTAAGAGCTTCATTCAGGTTTTGGAAGAGACAGAATGAAACATTTATTAATAAATAAAAAGAGTTTGGAATATTTAGCAGGACCAAAGTTTAAAGATTATAAAGATCTAAGGCTCTTTAATAAATATTAAATATACATTTTTCACCTCATTTTTGGCCAGACATTAAGTGCAGTGTAGAACTGCAGGGACAACGAATGCTGAAGCCAAGAGACCTTTATCCTTGTTAGGGGCTCTTTCTAGTAAGAAATCATTCTATTCCCTTCAGTTCATGCAAATGTGCAGTTACTCTGATTAGCGTGAAGAGCACCAAATGGCAATGGAAATCAAGGAACCTAATTATTTCCAGCAGTCACTTCAAAGATGCTCCACTGAAATGAAAGACATGTCTCTCACCTCTTGGGCCCTATTATGTTCTAAACTTTGCCTAGCCCTGCTGACACGCCACCTCTGCTTCAGACGGATTTGATGAATCATGAAAACAGCATCATTTACAGTTCAAGGTACGAAAGCAATTTTCCATTGGCACCTTGATGCCCTTGCTGCTGCAAAAGAGAAGTGCATGAAAAAATTCCAGTGACTTTTCAGCAGCCAAGTGATTCCTGCAGGGAAAAAAAAATATATCCATAGCAAATATTGCCTGAGAGCAAGTACATATGTGTAGAGAATGGTCCGCGTGTGAGTGCCAATGCACACAGGCATGTTTCAGTGCTCCCTGCCTGTGGCAAAGTAGGTTTTTCTGTAAAAAGGAAGGCCAGAGAATAGAGAGAAGTGTTTGGTGGCAGAGGCTGTAAGGCACCTCAGCAAGTAGAAGGTTCAAGCCTTGCTTTGAAGTTTTGCTGAAGGTTGTCCTCGGACAACTCATTGTTAACTGGGCACCAGCTCAGCTGGACTGGTGAGTTAGGAGCAGCTCAGCATATTGCTGACTGCATCCCTACCCAGGCACTGCTGCCCCATTCAACCAGCCTGCCTTGACCATGCTGGCTCTGTGGCAGACTCTTAATCACACTATCATAATTACTGCACCCTAAACCCTGATCCCAGCTTCATGTCACTTGGTCGCAGCCTATGGAGCAGGCTCAGGGATTGCTGCCAGGTCAGAGCAAGCCTTCTGTGTCTGCTCATTGTTTCTGTGGCCACAAAAGGTGTTAAGGTCTCCGTGAACCATGCAGGAGGCTTTTGTGGTCTCCTCCATTCCCTTGTCTTTTTCCTGTCTCCAGAATAGAGTAGCAGGGATAGCCTCTTAAAATTGCACCAACCCTCATTGTTATTTCAGTCTTTCTGTAGCAGACAGTTGTTCTCATTACTTAGTCTAAGGAGGTTACCATTTTATGTAGAATTAATTTCTTTTCTGGAACTGTGTGATCAGAGTTGAATACATATTTTTGCCCAAAATGTCACGAAGGTTTTTTTTCTTAATTATACCCCAGGACATTTCACAATTGCTTGAGAAATGCTGCAAAAGCTTTATTGAAACTTTCTTTTTCTCTCTCTGGCAAAATCTTCACAATATGGTGGTTTAGTATTGACAGGTGTGAAATTAAGGGAGTTTCACAGTTTTATAAGAGAAATTATTTCCGTCAATGTGAATGCTAAGTTTCAGAAGTTTTTCAACTATCATTTAAACAGTAGAAATGCATTAAATTTCACTGCAGTTCAGCGTAGAACTCCTTTTCTATGAACTACCTCCTGGCCTGACACCCTTGTTCTGACTATTGAATACCAGCTTCCTCAGCTGGCCACTGAATTCAAAGCAAAGTCCTTCAACTAACTGAAAATAGGCTGACAGAAGTTGATGTGAGCTCAGAGCCCTCTTCCTTCTGCCTCCAAGTTCCCACCTCTCTTGGAAGGTACTCCTGGCTGAGGTGAGGTGAATTTTTCCTAATTTTAGAAAGCGTGTGAAGTTTTTCATCAAAATCCCATTTTCAACAGGAGACCTGGATTCTGTTCCTGATCCTGTCACAGACTGTGCTGTAACTTCAAATTAAACCATTAATCTCCCTGTGTTTCTGTCCCCCCAATGAAAGGACACAGGAGAGCTTCCTTTCTCCTCTTGCTTTGTCTTTATGATTTATTTGTTTTACTTCTCTGCCATGTTTTCACTGTGTATTTGAGCCGGAGGCTGTAAATATTTTTCATAACAGCAATATGTTCAGTCTCAGGTTTGAAGATCGTATTAACAGGTCTTGAACAAGCACAGTGACAATTCCAGTTAGGAGCTGAATGACTTAGATCATCTGAAATCAGTTAGCTTATTTTCTCCTTTAAGTAATGTGCTTTCATTATATTAATAAAGTGGCTTTAAAATGCATCTAAAGGGAAATACATGCCAGAGCTAGATTCAAATCCCAGGATCATTTTGAAACTTAGTGTGATGTTTTTGTACAGCACCTAGCCCAAAAGGGTTGATTCTTTGATTAAAGCTGCCTAATGTCTTTCTATTACTTTTGAATTTTAATCCTCATCTCTCCAGACTGCTGATGTTTCTCCTATTCACTGCCCTTAATTCCAATCTAATTCCAGCATACATCAAACCCTGGAGTGGGTTTTTCTGAAACTCAGCTGAATATATTTTCTTATGTTGCATTTTTTCCCCTATTTTTTTCCCCATTCCTATTTGCTTAAAAATAAATAGCATCTTTTCTGTAATTCCAGACAGAATACAGAGCACTTGCCCTATTACACTGCAGCTGAATTCTAAATATACAATTATACAGGGAGGATCTTTAGATAAAGCAGCTTGAGGACTTTTGAACATTAAACTCAAATCAGATATCGGCTTTCCTCCTGCGCACTGCACTACACAGTGTGCTGCAACTAAGTGGAAGGCTCAAGTTAAAAAAAATATACCTTCCGTGGGTATAAAGATGTCAAGGCAATAAAATAAGCAGATGCAAAATCCTCCAAATACAAGAGGCATGGAGAAAATGAAACAGATAGACTACGCTGCTTGTTACCAACAGCTTGTTGGAATCTCAGAGACTTGGCCTGGCAGAGTCTGTACCCATCTTTTCATGTGCTGCTGAGGGATAAAAAAAAAAGAAAAGAAAAGACCAAATATTCTGGGTGAATGTGGAGTCTCAGATCAAACTGCTAATAGAGTATTCTGTGTAAAACAAGAGAGGCAATTATTCCACTCAGCTCTGCTCTGGTAGGGCCTTAATTGGAAGAGTGTGCTCAGTTTGAGTCCAGTGCTTTATTATACATATATATATTTATTAAAAAAAAACAATATAAAAAAAGACAAAAAAGGGGTAGGGGAGTAGAGCAGAAGCTCACAGGAACTCACAGCTAAAAAGGTTTAGGAGACTAATGTTGATGAAGAGAGCTTAAGGACACTGGACTCTTGAAGTAAAACCTGAGTAGAAGTAATTATTATACATTCCTTCAGCTATGAAATGCAGAGGTGAGGCAGGGCATTTATTCTCATGGGGATGACATTTAGCCCAAGGAAGTGCAAGAAGTATACATCTTGTGCATCAGATAAAGCCCTCTTAAGTCTTATTCTGACAATGTAAGACACACATAGCCTTTTTGCTGGCCATCTTCTATTGGCAGTGCAGAGAAAACCCCATCTTTTCATGTCAAGATGGGACATTTTTACACAGGTTTCCTACAGTTGCCTTTAGATTTAAGGGCTTGCTTTAAGACCCATCAAGCACGTGCTAACACCCATGCTAGGTAAGAGTCAGTAATGGTCTCTTCAAAACTGCCTCAAAACATGGATTCTTCAGTGCTGTCTGCTCTTCTTCTCCAAAAGGACCATGTAGGGTGTGAACTTTCAGCTGGTTCTCTGGAGATAACATAAATCCATCACAGTCAAAGAAGTAAGTCAGTTCAGAAAAGGTTTATGGCAATAACTTAATAAAGGTCTGAATAAGCCAAAGCTGTCTGTTGCATCGGATTGCACAATTCCAGGTGAGATATAACCCCCAGTGTGAGATATAGCCCCCCTCTGTCCTAACAAACACTTGCAGAAAACATTTTGATTTCACAGCATCCTCTAGATAGCAGGTTTTCCTGAAGGCAGATAAGGCACTGCATGTTTCAGCAGCACAGGGAAGGCAGTTCAAAGTAATCTCAGTGACTTGCCCAAAACTCTTCCCAAAGATGACTTTTTCTTAAGTTCCCATTATTCTCAACTTTTGCCTCTGTTTCTGCAATTCCTAACAATATCTTATTCATCAATGGCACTGGGGTTTTAACCCTCACTGAGAACTGGATTAAAAGCTGGTTGCACTGCAGCCTTGGTACTACACTGGAGTAGGGAACGAGGGCAGTTGAATTTTCCCCTACTTGTGTCACCACTGACCTTTTTTTTAGATATTGTGAAGCAAAAAGTCTCTTTCCAATGTGTACATCTCTAATTTGCCACTTCAAGAATCACAGATTAATAATAACCTCTGTTTCCCTTTTGCTGAGGGAAAACAGAAGCACAGGAAAAGGAGGTGGTTCCCTCAAAGAATGACAAAACTGCAACCAAAATCCAGGTTTTTTCTCTTTCCCAGTCCAGGCCACTGCTTTCCATCACACTTCTACATTGTTAATTCCGTTTCTGCACTCTCCTCAAAGTCAAGATTTCACGCTGTTCTTTGTGGATGGCCCTCCCAATCAATTATGACAGAACAATCACTAGTATGGTATAATAATGTATAATATTTCATCTAAATTAAAATGTACTTAGGAGACCTTAATTTCCCTCACATTTCATTGCATTCATCAGAAATACAGCAGGAAAAAAAAATACCTCTGAGCAAACACTGTGAGTTGTTTACAAATGCTTCAAGCGCAGTAAGACACGGGTTGTTGTTCTGCAAGGCCCTCCTCTTCCCATCACACAGGAGATTTTCCAGGCAAACTCCAGAGAAAAAGATAACAGGGTAGAAGGGCCAACTCTGATCTTTAGGAAAACAATTTGTGTAAAGAGATGGTGTTCTATTTAAAAATCATGTGGTGTGCTGTAGAACAGTAATTGCTATCTATCTAGAGACGTTCTCATTTCGTGTCTCTCGTAGTGAATGAAACTGCAAATTAATTACTATCTTGTGTATGCATCAAAGACCAATGCTGTGCACAGAAAACATCCAGGGTGAAAATCAGGCCATAGTTATTTCAGTCAAGCTGTTTAAATATAGGTGAAAATTTTAATACTCCCACAAGTATTTTAGACAAAGCAGGACAATTCCACAGCATCACCAATAAATCTTCCACTGACTCAGATATTTTCTTATCAAACTCATTACAAGGCTGTTCATATATAGGAAGATATAGATACAGGTGTGTGTGTGTATGAATAGAAGTTGGGTTCTGAATTAATGAATACGGCACCATTTCCATAGTCAGAACTATAAGCAAAAATCTTTTCCAGAGAAGCTCATTGCTTTTAAATATATTCTCACAGCATAACTGTAGGTTAGCTATTAATCCAACTACTCAACCAAGAATGTGTAATTTTGCTGCAGTCTGTGCTATGCTTGAGCGCGCGCACCGCGAACGTGCACCAGCCCCAGGGCTCCTCCGCTTTGCTGGCTTGCTCCTTCTTTCCAAGAAGCTTCCCTGCTTTTGCCTGCCCCTACCTCTGCCTTTGATTTTGCACATCTTACATAAAAATGTAGGTTACCTGGGATGTGGGCTATCAGAAAGCCTGTTTTCAAGCGTGGTATTTTTGGAGAAACACAAGTTATCTCCAGTGCAAATGATAGTCCTAAAAATACTGCGCTGTAACCCTAACAAAGAGGGCTGCCATATATCATGGTTTTCTTGGAGATGACAGATTTTCTGTTCTAAGAAAAAGCTGGCCAGGTGATTTTAGAGAACTTCATTTATTTTTGCAAACAATGACAAGCCTAAGAGAGCAGATCCACAGCCAGGCTTTTGCTCATCCAGGAGCCCAGCACATAACCAGCATGATGCTACTGCTGTCATTTTTTTCCAACCAGCTTCTCACTATAAATGACTTAACAGTATCACTGTGGGCTTACAGCAAAACAATATCACTGTAAATGCTTTGTCCAAGAGATACAGGAGGAAAAATTGCATTACAGTTAGAAGAATCAATTAGGTTGTGAATGGGCGTGTGGAAATTTCAATTCTCTCTCGCACAACTACATAATCGAGGGAATGCTTTGATTCTAAAACCAGTGAAGTGGCTGCATATTTCAATCCTCAATTGTGTAGGAAAACACCAAATCAGATATTAGCGTTTTTTCACCCATACAGAAAAAGGCTTTTTCTTTCCCCTTTGAAAATGAATAAGAAAAATGGAAGGAAATTTGAGAATCTCCAACTCCCCCTGCTGAGTTAGTAGGACTAATTGTACAATCCACAACTCAGCAGTGTAAGTAGGCAATTGGCAATGTGGGGCTTAAAAACTCTAATTTCTATTACAATAGCTTCCAGCATCCTCACTGGACATAGATTTCTTTTCAGATGCATCCAAAATGGATGGTGATTTAAAAAAGAAAAAAAAAAGAAGAAGAGGAAAAAAGAAAAGTCCAGAAAAACAGAAGCAATAGGAGGAAAGAAAGAACCAGAGAGCAAATGCAACTTGCTTAAGGTTGCATTGTAAGGGCAGAAGTAGAAACCAATTCTTCTGAGTCACTCTGCCATCACTGGGCCATGCAGCAAGATCTGGCAAGGGCAGAGGAGCTGGGAAAAATCAGAATAATTGCTTTGTCCATTTACATCCTGATCTCACTTTTTCCAGGCCTTTAATGGAATTATACTAATGCATTTAAAAAAAAAAAAAAAGAAAAAAAAAGAAAGAAAGAAAGAAAAGAAGAATGAAAAAACACACAGTGTATTTGAGAGGAGACATGAACCGTTCTGTCTTTGTCTGTTTCCCCTGAAATATTTATCTGTACATATTGACAATGAGCATTTACAGCTGTCTGCTGAGGAAATATTACCCTGAGCTGCTTAAACCACTGCACTAATTGACAGCGAGGTGGATTGGCAGAGATTCCCCCTGGAAGTCCCTTGGACACCTCCTCTAGCAGTGCTTTGCAGATCTCTCTTCCCCAGAGAATACAAATATCCCTTACATCCCCCTGCTCCAGCAGAAATGAATAGGGAAAAAGAAACCATTTGTGGGTTGGTGATTATGATTTTGCCCATCCATTTGAAAGCAGTCCAAAGTCATGGGTGATGAAGGGAACCCCGTTCTTTGGAGTAGATTGACTTTTTCTGCTGGCTAGGTTTGCACTGAGGGATCTGTTCAGAGCAAAGGGGTGATGGGGCTAAAACTTTCCACTAAAACTTTCTTAGATAAGAAGCTAAACCAGGTCCACCAGCTCTACCCCTTGATGAGCATCACTCCCTGGACACAGCCACGAGCCACAGATATCCTCCTTTTTAAGGACATCATCCTGCTTTCAGTCCCAGCTCCACTGCACTCCTCAAGCACAGGGCAAGCAGCCTCCAGAAGAATTGCCAGGTTTTATTTCTGCCTTTGAATAACAGGTGTGACTCTGAGTCACTTCAGTCGCGTGTGGCAACAGCTCAGAGTGGTTGTAACAGCTCTGGGTGCACAGGAGAACATTTCTGAGTGGAGGGAGAAGTATGGCAAATCCCTTTATACTGTCAGCATAGACCAGGAGATGGCCTTTGCTTATGCAGATCATAATCATAATCATTATCTTTTATGATTAAGTACTTCAGTATTATGGGGCACAGGTACTTTTTTGAAGTGGTTACTAACACATTAAATTAGGAATTTAGAGCTGAGGAACTCTTAATAAATGGCTGGTTGGGGGAGCACTTAAACCATAAAATCTGCTTGTGATAACAACATGGCTTGAAGTTTGGGAAGACAGAATCATCCCTGATTTTCAAGCAGGGCTGAGGCTGATTGGAGAGACAAAGCTTTCATCCTCTCAATGTCTCTCCAACCAGTGTCCTCCTGGAGAAGTATTCTTTTGGATCATGATCCAACTTAACACTTCAGCACTTGGGGTAGCTTTAAGACGTGCACTGACTTAAAGCAAATGGCCTGTTAAAGGTATCATGCAGAGCAAACATGTTCAGTTCAGGGGGGCAGGATGAGGTCCAAGCACAGCTGTGTGCAGGTGTAAGTGGGACTGGGCAGGTCTGTAATCAGCACGTTTCGTCTCCAGGTATCCATGGTTTTCTCCTCTCTCCATCCCCATGGTGGGATAAGGCTCTGAAACTCTGAGTGCAGACCATCAGAGGTGGGATCCACTGTGCTGAGCTGAGGGGAGGAATTTGTCCTGTTACATGAGTTGCCTGTGTAGGCGACATGTCCCCTTTCATTGCTAGTAAGTGATCACGTCTCCTCAGATAGAAGGGCTGATGAAATCAGAGCAGCTTCTGTTGTTTCTGGCTCCAAGGTTAATTTTATCAAAAGCAAAGCTCCTTTGACTGCTATCAGCAGAAAGGAAAGTAAAGCTCTTTTTATTACAAGGATATCAATAGAAGCATTTGTCTGACCTCCCTATCACCTCTCCCCTCCCCACCCCCACTGGCTCCAAATTAGGGATGGGAGAATGGAGCTGATAAAATAGGGCTAAGATAAAAATCTTAATATTGCAGAACCCATGACACAGAAAGTAGGAAGAACCATGGCAGCCCAATTTTGACCTTCAAAGGTGGCTTGGAATCAAAACCATAGGACTGTATCAGTTTTACCTATCCCAATCCCTGGAGCAGGTTAAACGAAGCAAACTTGTATCCTAAACAACCATGAGTTTTAGTTTTTTGAAGGCAAATCCAGCCCTACAGTGACATATCTTTCCTAGTGATAAGACTAGAGACAATAGTGATTCCTGATGGATTTTAGCAGCTCCATCTCAGAGTTTGGAAAAAAAAATAAGAACCTGAGATGTGCAAACTAGAAAATTGCAAGGTTGAAAGTCAACGTGCTGATGTCTACCACTGCCTTAGAACTTTTTAATTCATTTCCCCATTCTTCTGCCATCATGGTCTAGAGGTATAAGCAAAGGTAAAAGACAAGGAAAAGTTGACTGATTTTCCTGGTTCCTTGTGAGTTCAAAAAAAAAGCTGATCTTTAAAAGAGGTTTAATAACCCCCAGAGGAACAGTAATGTTATGTGTAGCTATGTACACCAGACTACTGCCCAGGAATGGGTGAAAGGATGTCAAGTAACTAAGGCACTCAAGTGGCACTACAAAAATGTGGATTCAATGACATTGATTTCCTCTGCAATCTTAGAGAAATCATATTGGGTCTGATATTCACTAACACGGAAGCATCTTAACATCACGGAAAGAGTGAAAAGTGAGTGTAAATGTAATATATACACCCACTTCATGGCCCGTTTATGCTGCCAGAGTAGTGGAAAGCAAATTTAGTGCAAATGAGAATCACACATTTTATCTTTCTGTGCCTCAGTTCTGCATCTGTAATACAGAAGTTAATAAAACTGTCTGACTCCCTCTCGCTCTCACTCTTTTTTTTCACTACTTGTCAGCTCTGTTTATCTGGCCTATAAGCTCCTCAGTGCAAGAACTGTCTTGCAGTATCTTTGCAAAGCCACTTGCACAAGGCCAGCTTGATCTGAGCAGCTGCCTCTGGATGCAGTTGCAGTGAGCCTGCTAATAACAAAGTCCCCTCAACCAGCACAGCGATTCCTTTTAAAGTCAGGGGAACACCAACATGACAGAAACTTAGTCGGGAGTCTTCATTCTCTCTTTCTTTTACCTTTTTCCAGAGGTTTTTTGACTGTTGTAGGTTCTAATAGAGACATCTGAGGCTGAAGAAAAGAAGTGACTTGCTCACAGGTTGACACCCTGCCAGCAACCATAACAAACCCTGAAATTGGTATTTTCACCCTCATTTGGATGATCAGGTGTAAATATAAATTTTAATTATTTACATAATTAAGTCAGTAATTTGCTGCCCATCAGAAATGTTTGATGATATTTTGGTGCCATCTGTTTCCTAATTGAACTTAATGTCTAAAACATGTTACAAAAATATCCACAAAATAATAATGATAAACGCGAAACAATTCCCCCTCTTCCCCCCCCATAATTACTGCTATTTTCAATAATTTTCCAGGGAAAAAAAAAAGGCTGGCATTCAGATGTGCCAAGGTCTCATAGATAGATAAACAATGAAACAATAAAAAAAAAGGGCTTAGATGGAGTGTTGAAGCTAGCAAGCTGCATAGGGAAGACCTGACTGCAGGGATATAGGTGGAAATAATAAAAAAATCAGACCAGAATGTGTCACAAGACCTCTGTAAGTGATGCCCGGAGCTTGTGATGGTCCTCTGATGTTCAACCACATCAAAGATGTCATGAGGCTCTGAATTCATTTGTGTAAGAAGAGTAGGAGGTGAGAGAATGCAACAAGTGGCTCTGGCCTGAAAAGGCAATAAAAAATAATAAAGAAATCCTTGGACATAAGAACTACATCTGTATGCAGGATTTTCTGCTTCTGTGCAGGAGAACAAGTAACTTTTCAAAGACAAATCACCGTTTTGGAGGGTTAGGTGAATGTCAAGCAGCATTTGGGCTTTCAGATGCTTCAGGCAAAAATGATACAACTGTTTTGGTCCATGAAAATAAGCCAGGAGACTCAAGTTCAAACAGTATCAGGAAACTTGTCCCCACCTCTCCTGTGAGTGCAGAGATGAATTGTGGAGACCAGCTCCCATTCTCTTTTGGTAAATCAGTTTCTCAAGTTGTTTTGAACACTTTTGAACAGACTTTCCTGGATCTCTTTCTGGTTTTGACCACTTTGGCAATTCCTCTAACTGAGCACTGGGTTACAAACAGCTCAGAACAGGTTCAGTCTTTAGAATGAATCGGTTTATCAAGCCTCAGAAAAGATGCAGCTCAGATCTGGTCCAAATCTGGCTTAAAGATCTTGGTTAGCAGTCACTTTATCCCTTGCCTTGTAGGAATATAACCTTCTGGCTGATTGAGTTGTCAAAAGCAAGGATTATCTGATGGCTCCCAACAAACCTATAGAAAATTGGTGTACTCAAATCAATTGGCTTTGCTGGAATTGAAAGAACTAGCTGTCAACCACATATGGTGCCCATTTGTTCATGTGGACAGACTCCAGATATTGCACCAGTGCTGCTAAAGCCAGAGCTCCTTCTCATAGGTGGCACAAGATAGGAAAGACTTGCTGCCTTTTCTTTGACCACTTTTATGATAGACAGATGGGGAAGATGAGAGACTTAGAATCCAGGCTTGCAATGTTCAAACTCTGAATCCTTCCAAACTGTAGATTCTTCCAAAATACTCTAAGATTTTTCAATATCATTTAAGAGGCTTAAGATCCTGTAAGCCCTTAGAGCAGTTTAAGAGGCTTACTGTAAACTCCCTAAAACTGCAGAGCAATTTAAGCAGTTAGAGCACCCCTAAGGTCCGCACCCTCGCCTAGAGTTAAGTCTCACAAGCCCCCTGGTTTCAAAAGACCTTCAGCAGTTTTCCTCCACCAAGAAGCTGTCCCTAAAACTTTAGAAGCCTTAAGCCTCTTTGAGCCTTGTTTGCACAAGGCAGACAGGCACTCCAGCAAGCCCTTGTCAAAACAGTTTGAGCCACCCTTGCTGGTACATCTGGAGTCCAAGCACAGCAGACACTGTAGATGTTTAACAAGTGTTGAAACTAGATTGGTTCCTTAGAGTCCAAAGTACTGAAACTAGCACAATCCATAGGGTTGCTCCTTAAGAAGAAAGAGGCACTAAAGGTTGAGGAGTGCTTTGGGGGAAGGCAGCCTCAAACATGAGACTTGCAGTCTTGGAAGCAGTTCTTCAGAGAAATTCTGGCATCCCCCCATTCTCTCGATACCACTCTTCACCACATTGACATGTAGACACATCACATTGTGGGTTCTCAGCACTCTCTGCTTGGGCACCAAGTTACTCCTGGACTTGCAGAACCAGAGGGGTTTTGCTTAGCTCACCATGATTCAGATCCTAGCATGCAGCTCCCAGAAGAGATACTCAGCTCATCCTGCACGTCGTTAATGGCATTAGTAGACGTCTGTACAGCAATAATGAAATTTAGTGTGCCCATCACACATGCGTCCTCCTTGAGCTTTGATCTGACAGCTGCACTTCTATGTAGGTCAAGCTGTAATATTCGACTCAGCCTTGTTGAAGTTCAGTCTGAGACTTAGTTATGGATTTAGGCTTTGTCAGTGAGATCATCTCAGGTCCAAAAATGGGAATTTACACCCTAGAAAGCACTGATTCAGCTATACCAGTCATACCTGGAGGTGAAATGCACTAATGAACAGAGCTAGGGTTTAGTACCTCAAAGGACCTCAATCCAGGAGGAGCTCCCAGGCTTCCCAGTCCTTGATTCAAACTTCATTTAAACAAGAAAGAGGATTGTGATGGGACAATCAGCTAGGGAGTCACTCATCCCCTGTATGATTGGGGCTGAGGATAGAAAACCTTTCCTGTTCTTCTGGAGAAAACCGTAACGGGAGCCAGCAAACAGCTTGACCCCACGCATGCCCAGAGGCTGGGTGCCAATTCAATTTCAGCCAAGACCTACAGTCATTGGAATGACAAATCTTTCCTTAACACTCTTATTAAATCCTAATCTCAATCTTATTCATCATTATTAAGCCTTGAAATTGGGCTGAATATTTAAATGAGGTGAAATGAAAAGACAGAGAAGTGTTGGGAGGACGTGAAGTGGGGGGAAGAGAAAGATTTAAAGAGACAAGAGTAATGTCTCCAGATCCAGGAACTGATAGAGGCAAAAGATTTTCAGACATAGCTAAAAAGGGGAAAAAAAAAAAAAAAGAAGAGAGAGAAAGTAAAAGAAATTACTTATTAGAATCCAGACTTGCAATATTAGTCTTTCAAGACTTCTTAGTAAAGTAGCAGGGACATGAGGAAGAGGTTTTGCAGAACAGAGACTAAGGACGTATAAAGGAAAGATGAATTGGGGGATTAAATGTACCAAGGTGGTTTAAGGGATATTGAGATATGGTGTCTGGTTGGCCCAGGCTAACTATGAGGATAAGGGAGGGTCTGTATCAGCGGGGCTGGGGCAGTGAACTCCTGTCGGCTGCCTCACACCGCAGGGGAGCCTGAAATGCCCTGAAAAGTCTGGAACAGACACCAATGATGTTATTCCTGATTTACCCACACTTCTTACAAGAGATTCAGCACTACACCAAGTATCTTCCCAGCTAGGATTTTTTATAACAAAAAGATCCTGATTTTGGAAATACCAGGACAAGACAGGAGTGTAGCTTTAGCTGCTTAACCATGGAACCAGACCTTGCGACTGACATCTCTGCAGGGGGCCAGGTTATGGTTTCAGCTTCTCCAGCCCCCCGTGGCTCTCAGTATCAATCCAGTGCCAATCCCACCTTCAGACAGTTTTGCTGATGTAAGGGAGATCACATTCTGCCTCACAAGGAATGGATAATCTTTGCATTTAAAAATAAATATTCAGATTTGGAGCACTTCATGAACAGGGTGACCCACACCATCTGCTACTTCTGACAGTACTTGGGGAGCCTGCAGGTCTGCTTTTCAAATCACATTACATATATATAATACTTTTTTCTCATTGTTCTTTTTTCTTTTTTTTTTTATTTTTTCAGATGGGACCATGTCAAAGGAATAATTCCTGCTCCTTTCTCGCAGTCACTGCCTACCTAAAATAATTCATCCAGCTCATTGAAGCTTTGTGCATATCCACAATCTGTATCCCAAAATGCTAAAACAATCTATTTAACCTTTACGCCAGCTAATGCATACATTAGAGCAAGGACCTATATATGAACATAAAAATCTGAGAAATTGAAACTCACTGACATAAAATCAAAGAGCTTGGCTATAAAAGGTGTCACTTTTATGTGATTATCTTGCCAATATCTCCATGTTGCTAAACTAAATCAAACTGCAATTTTTCCCACATGTATTGCATTTAATGGAGTCCGTTAATGGCAGCGATTCCTTATAGATCTCTCTGTAATGGAAGAATGGTTCCTTTTGCCATAACACTGTGCAAGCTGAACCCCCCCACACACACACTGCTGTATATCTTACGAGCTTGACCTTATATGACTCACTGTGTCAGGCAACACCGAGCACTGCCTGTGCAAAGGCAATCCCTCAGGAAGATGGAAAGGCACTTCAAGGAACTCGCTGCTGCCAGAAACTGGATCAAACCATGCCCAAAGACTGCGTTCTCCAGCTCCCTCCTCTTGCTGAGCCAGACACTGTGCTGCTGAGCTCAGCGGTTGGGTTTGTGCAGCCTCTCAAATTGGAGAGTTTGGTCCCCAAATTTTGCCACGAGGTCTCAAGCAGAGACCCTCTTCTCTCTTTTGCCCAGCAGAACAGCTTCACTTCTCTGTAAAACTGAAGATTATCCTATTGACAAAAAACCCCACAACAAGCTCCTTTAATCCACAGATGTCAAAAAAGGGAGGCAAGTGTCTACTACCCAATTTCATTGTCAGGGAAGTTGAAATCAAGTGATTCCCCATATTAACACAACAAACCAACAGCAGAGGCAAGAGGCAGAGCCCAAACAGCCTAAATCCTTGCCCTGTGATCTTGCTCATAGGTAAGGCTGACTCTTATGTACCTTCAGCTCCCCTTTTCCGCTGTCATATACCTATGCTTGGAGCAAGCAGAAAACACAAAGTGGAGGATGTACAGATGGCTCTGTACAGTTCATAACCTGGGAAACCCATAACCAGAGCAGTTAGGGCTGCCCCAGTATCTCTCCCATGTCCTGTGCCCCAGGGAGCCCCTGACACCCACAGCACAGCGCGTCCCAGCAACGCCTACTCACTGTAGGAATCTGCACGGTGGAGCAGAGCTTACAAAGGGACATTGCTTTTGTCCTGTACCAAAACAAACATGGATTTTTGAGGGTCATTTTCTACTGGCATTGGTCTTAATGTCTCCCTGAAGAACATTCTCCCTCCAGAAGCCAGTTGAAATCAATACAGTGGCAGCCCAGATTAATTTCACATCCACATGCTATTTTTTTAAATTATGCTATTAGGAAGATTTTACTCACTGTTGTTTTAAAACCCCTAGAAACATGAAAATTCCATTTTCCCTGCATCTATTCGTCTTCATTAACCACGTGCTGATTTTTTTATTCTTTTCTGCCATTGGTAGAAAATCCTTTTATTTCACTTTGGTATCAGCCAGAATTGGAGATGTCTACGTTCTGTGCATGCCAAAGTCTGTAAGTGTGTATCAGTCAAGAGTGGGATCATTGCTACTACTTCAGCATCATTCCTGGGCAAATTGAGTTGTTTGTTTTCTATCTTTTTAAAGCACTGATATTTTTATATTTTTTTTTTAGTTGAAAAAAGTAATATCTGCTGTCCAGAGAAATATTGCTCAAAAACATTTGTAACAGGGGGAGTAAGTGGGGAAGGGGCTAAGAAACAAAGAAATCAAACCCATGTATTTTTAACTGCTTTCAAAAGCAAGACAGTGTTTTGGGGAGAAAAAATAAGACAGAAAGCGTGTAAGTAGCATTTTTAAATTTGGGAATTCCTAAACAACAATTTCATGGTAAATTTAAATTTTTGTTCATTTTTTCTCTGCATCACAAATCATATTCAGTTTTTAGCCTGCAATCAAAAAAAAAAAATCTCAAAAAGCCTCCATAAACAGAAATTCTTCTCCCACGAGTTGACAAAGATTCATTTCCCAGAAGTCAATGTTCAAGTAATTATTTTGGTTTAAAATACTTTCAACAACAAACGAAAGAACCAACCAGTTTTAGCCTGGATTTCTCACCAGATTGTAACATATTACATCCCATGACCCAGAGACACTGACTCAGCAGGATTGCACAGCAATAGATGCTTTCTATTTGCACGGCTTACATGAGCAGCAAAAATAGACTGGTTGGGTCTCTGAAAGCTTCAATGCTTTTCCAGGTTAATTTTCGATCTTTAATGGATTAGTCATTTTTAATATAAACGCCACTCTCTGTGTCATCTATCTCTATCTCCTATTACTAGAGAAAAAAAAATGACAATGTGTTATTTCTATAGGCTTCCAGAGTTTGGTTTGTGAGAAAGAGCCACATGCCTAGGAGCTGCTACAACATTATTTGTCATCCTGGAGATATCTTCTATCCCACTGCAGCCCTACAGTCCTCCCTGTGGCCACTGGTACTTGGGAGTGCAGGAAATCTCATCATTTTTACAATGTTAGTACAAGTCTGATACTAGTTTTCTGCAGTATCCCTCAGATCATCTAGTCATCTCAGGGAAAAATGAAGGGCAAAAACCTCATCTGTCCTAGTTTTCCAGAATGAGCCCACTCCCATCCTCCCATTGCACCCCACATATCCCTGCAGAGCAGAGAAGCACCAGCTATAGCTCAAGGGTGCAACAAAGGAGATGCAAATTTTTTCCACTTTCAGACTATTAAAATGGAGAATAATATATGATTTTTCTGTATCCCTTGAGGCTTTTCTGGTGGAAGTGTAGAGAGGGGATTTGAGGATACGGGGTGATAGGACACCTCCCACAGAAGATTTAATGAAGGGATGAGGTGCCAGGGCAGTGAGGGCAGAGGGCAGGGGCTCACATGCCCAGGCAATCCTGTGTGTTTTGTGTGAGAGGTGGCCCTTCAGCACAGGGAATGTAGTGTATCTACGTCCTGAAAGGCACCATGTAATTTTATGGTGTCATAAAAAGGATTATTATACTAACAGGAGTTAATAATTCTAAAAGCTTCATGACCTCTTTGGTCATCTTGGCTCAGCTTCAGCCTGGGTGATTTTATTATTTTTTTTTTGTGTGTGAGTCGAGTTGCCAATGACCATTAAACACAAGAGGCCAAATCCTGAACTGGTGTAACTTAGCCTGCTTCCCTTGGAGCCAGCTGAGCTCTGCCTGTGTGTACCCAGAGGTGAATCCAGACAGTGGACTTCTGTGATATTTTGCAGACTCGGAGAGAAGAAATGTAAAGCTCTGACATGATTTACTCTACCCTGGGATCTCAGACTGCATTGTCCTACTTTTTGTCCTCTGCAGTGTCTTTTGAGCCACCCTTGGGTGTAAATGGGCTTCTGAGCTGAGCTATCTAGCAGCAGCATCTTAAGGAAACAAATAACTACACAGACTGGCTGGTTTGTCAGCACTGAAAAACAGATGTGATTTAGCTAATCCTAAGTGCCAGAGTCCTCATGTGTTCTCCTGTGAGCAAATCCGAGGACATACTTAGCAACAGGAATGTAAAGGCCACCTGTGCTCCACAATATGGTGATTTTTAACTGCTGCTTATTACTTGGTGATCAGGCATGGCCCTGATGAGAGGTTACTCTCAGTTTCTGCATGTCAGTGTGCTGACAGAGCAGCAACTGGCTCGAACCTCTTCCTACCACCAAACACATCACTCTACTATGTTTAAACCAACACACTCAATTTACTGGTTAGTATGGCCCTGGGAGAAAGGCTGCAGAGAGGTGCCTCCATTCCTGATTCCAGCAGCTGAGCTCAACTCTCCTGCTCTCAGTTCCTGGGCTTAAAACAAAATATTGAGCATTAGGTTTTCCATTCTAAGGAAGTGGTTAGCACTGAAGTGCTCAGAGGTGGTTCTCAAACAGGGAGGTGTGGTCTGACAGGCAAGAACCATGCTTGGCACACCATTGGTGTCACTGCAGGAGAGGTTGAGTTCTCTGCTTTGCCATCTTGTCTATGCACATTCTGATATTCATACAGATATATTCAAATATATACATACTTACATATATAGACATGCATATTTAAAAGCAACACTGAAGAACTGTTCAAAGCATAAACCTGAGAAGATTAAATCTGTTCCAATGCCCAGTCAGCAGCTTGACCGCCTTTCTGTAACTCCCTAAATATGCTAATATAAGATCAGAATCAGGCCCCATGCTTCTCCAAGAGAACCCTCAGAGAGAATATTGGTATCAGTGCCTTGTGCTGGCACAACCTAATCAGCATTACCTCTTAGCGTGAAGAATCAGGGCTCAAAATAGTCCACTCCAGTGTCTTTTGATTGCAAAGTGTTTCAAGAGAGAGGAACTGTGTGCAAAAGCCTAATAAAACTAAGATCCACGCTGCATTTGCATTTTCCACTGAGTTCACCTGCATTTTGCATCTGCTAAGGGCTCTTGCAGCAATTTCCAAAGCGCGGAGCTCCCTCCTCCACTGTGATGGGCAGAGATGCAGCAGACCTACCTCATCTCCTGGGGACAGAGGTGGAGGTGCAGGAAACCAGGGCACAGCTCGAGGTTCCCTGGATTGAGGCTAAAGAAGAGCACCGAGGACAAAGCAAATATTAGCCCGGATTTCAGCAGCTACAAGTTAAATTGGAAAAAGAAAGAGGAAAAATTAAATGGGGCTGGTGCTACTGCTCCTGAATTGAGCAGCACTGAAGCTGCATCCCTCCTTCTCTCCTTTCACTCCCTCTCTCTGTGGCCTGTACAAACAACTCAGTGTATATGTATTTTTGGCACAAATCACAGTCTCCTGTGATTCTTGATTATAATTATAATAATGGGTTTCAGAAAGCCTGCAAGTGGTTCTGGGAATTATAATAAGGGTTTAGGACAGACGTCTTGTTTATATGGTTAGTGTTTGTTGCATGTTAAACCGAGTTTAGCAGAATAGCTGGTGGGGTAAGAAATTGCAAAATACACAATTAAATGCAAACTAGTAAAAAACCAACTCTTTCCTTTTTGAGAGACAGAGACACTCATATTGTCATCTCCACCCTACAAGCAGGGATTAAAGCAGACACAGATGGCTAGTTCTGTTGGGATGGTATTCCATTGCATTTGCTTTGTCTGAATTTCCACTCCTACAATCTTCTCTTAATTTACCATGAGAAAAATATGTATTCGATCCTTTTTTCTTCATGTTCTACTCGTCTCTCTTTATTATGATCCTTGCTTTAAGCATCCAGCCGTGCAAAAGCTCCACTGAGTCATGCAGTTTTCCCATTTCAACCAAAGCAGAATTATTCCCAATGACAGCATCTTTTTCCTGTATTTTTTTACCAAGAGTTTTAATTTCTATTCAGTCAGATGACCAGATTTCCACTTTCTCCCTTGTGAAGTTATTTGTATAGTCTGTAAATCGTGGCCCAGAGCCCCCAAGGTCCACCTGTCTCAGAGCTGACCCCAAATAACTGATGTATGTGACCTTGGAAAGGTCACAGAATCACAGAATCCTAGGGGTTGGAAGGGACCTCGAAAGATCATCCAGTCCAACCCCCCTGGCAGAGCAGGGTCACCTAGAGTCCATCACACAGGAACGCATCCAGGCGGGGTTTGAATGTCTCTGGTTGTAAGCATGGAGTCCATAGATACTGGATGGAAATAGGAGCCCTCAGAGAGGATGCAAATAAATAAGTGACTCTGTATGAATTTTCTTTCCTTTGTTCATGGTTATGACAGACTCAAGCCCACAAAACGGACTGCTGGAGTCTGCAGGATTTTGTGCATGACTGAGCAGGAGGTACTGGAACCCAGCACTGGTGGGTGGAATTGGAACCCAGCACTGAGGTGGAACCCAGCACTGGTGGGTGGAATTGGAACCCAGCACTGAGGTGGAACCCAGCACTGGTGTGGGGGCTCAGCGGGGACCACACAACCCAGGGGTTACCCTCTGGTCCCCTCCAAGAAGGTTTCTGCCCGCCTCAGAGCCACAGCTATTCTCAGTTGCGAAGTAGGAGGGAGGAAAACATAGAGATAATAATAAATAAAAGCCATGCATCTTCCTCCTGGCTGCCTTTTCTAAGCCTGCATCTCCACGCCTCGCCATCCCACCTCCAGCCGCTGTCAGATCCCTCTCCGAGCTCGCAGACACCGCTGCACACTGCATGTTGATCGTGTTCCTCTCCTTTGTTAACACAATTGCCTTCACCTTTACATAAATCAGATTTAGAGAACACGTTGCGTCTCAAAAGCCTTGGGACACCTCGAGGCCTCTCAGTTCAATGGAGCTCATTATGGAAATCAGCTAAATGCTGAGCAGAGAGATAAGTGCTAACTGTTTACCAAACCCCTCCACCGGAGATACAGAGCAAGAGCTAATGGGAGTTCATTTGCAGCTTTACTCAGTCATTCAAGCCTCTTTATCTGCTCCTTCGACGAATCTGTAGGGAGAGATGCACAAATTTGCATGAAAGATCTTCCTGTGCCTCTCTGACGGACAGGGTCCGAGGAGGACCAGGACAAGGAGGAGCCGAGGTTGTGCCACAAGGAACCAAAGCAAGCCAAAATCCGAATGCTCGGCTCCAAGCATTCTTGAAGGTTGCTGAAGTTCTCAGCTTTGTGGTCAAAGCTCAGTTCATCACTCCAAAGAAGAGGAAAACCCCCAACCTCCAGTGTGCATCTCTCCTGGCACAGCAGGGAGCTGGTAGAGGGTGAGAAGAAGGGCTTCCAGGAGGAGTGTGGGGAGGAACAATGTAGCTCTGAGCTGTGAGATGCACAGGTAGCTGTTACCCAAGGTGATGGAGCATCCAAGCCTAATATGAAAAGTGGATGTAAAATGCTCCCAGCTGTGGGAGTGGGGAAGCATTTTTCAGCATGATGCACCCGGAGCCAAGCACAGGCAATCAGAGGAAGATGTGGATGAAGATATTCCTGCAGCTACCTCCTACGTGTGGAAGGAGGTCCTCAGGTCAGCAGCTGCACTAGAAAGCCCGGATGTACCTGTACAGCACACATGAACCACAGCCAGCTCTAGAACAGACACTTTTTTTGCCGAAACATTTTTACTTAGGATCGTGAAGCTTTACAAACTGGGCAATGGGTTTGACTTGTTCCTCAACTCCATGTTTTTTTAAGATTTAGAGTTGTCAAAACATTTTGTTCTGACATTTTCTCTGAAAAATGCCAGTTTTCCAGTTCAAGATGACTTTCCATTTTTAAATTAGACCAGAATTATTAATGTGACCATTTTAAAATCAACAAAAAGTTATGCTACCTTTTAACTAATTATGGAGGGGAGGAAGCGGCTCAAATATCAGATGAAAACACTTGCAGTCTTTCAGAGTCAAATATTTATTCAGATTATAGGTTTGCAAAGGTTTCAAAGATGTCAACTTCTTGTCTTAATTCAAGAGAGGAAAACATTTCAAGCTCCCCACCATATTTTTGAAAGAGGAAAGCCACTTTCAGCTCTAATAGACTCCTTTTATGGAACTGCTTCTGTCTGGAGTTTCTCATTAACTACTGTCAACAGCTATAATTTTTGTCTGTCCAACATGAAGAAGTCAGAGGGAGTGTGATATCTATCCTTGACATACCACCTTCTGCTGAAGGAGTGTAGCAAAGGTGCCATTTTTCCCAAGAATAACCTTTCTCATTAGAATGCAAGCAGACTTTCCAAACGAAGATCATTTTTCTTCCTGTTGTCCCAAATTCCAATACTCTGCCCTTTACAAATTATTTTCAAGAGGATAGTTCAGTACTAAGTTTGTTAAATTTTATTTATTTATTTATTTTACATCTCAAACTGCTTTTCTTCTTCAGCTCGGAAAAACCAAGCAGAGCTTTTAGCTGCCACCGCTAAACCCAGCATTTTGAAATGGTACATTATTTAAAATTCAGCACAATTTCTCTCCTCTCTGCCTTAGTAATTTCATGCAAGTCAAGATGGACAGAGAGTGGAAAGTGAGATGTAGTTTTACAGTATTTGATGTGCCCTCTTGGTGGGTGAGCTGGATATCCTTGTGTTTTAAGGATAATTTTGTCTTTACATTCAGAAATAATTTTCTGTCCTAAGAGCTGCAAGAGTGATTTATAGACAACACACATAAGGACAGGCACCATCACACCAAAATGCCACTACCTCTGAGATGGAACATGGCAGTTATTGACCAAAATACAGCAATGCTTTGCAAGGGTGAACATGGGGATTACTTAGGAATCCTGAGTTTAATTTGAAATTGAAAGAGGATTTAAACAGATGAAAACAAAGTTGTCTGCATCAAAACTTTACCAGGAGGCTGGATTACTATTGCTACTCCCTGGAAATGTTTGCAGGGATTCTTGGTGCTCAGCCCATGCTTAGCTGGTCCCAGCAGCAGGGATGGGAACTGAGCCGGCTGAAAATTAATCCATCCTGAAACTCTGTTTGGGGTAGAAACACCTCACCATTCACCAACTGTTCCTCTCAAATGGTTCATACCCAACTTGCAATCAGCATCCATTTTTACAAATTAGATCCCTTACGTATTGTTTGACATAACATGATTAACAGCTCCAGCAGCTGAGCTTTCCTGCATGGTGTTATAGGAACAACCTGATTTGTTTTTACTAGAAGTTCATCTGTATTATAAATGTCATTTATTGCTTTTAATATATCTGAAGTCAGTAGAACTTCTGCTGTTTGACATTACTTATACCTGTTTTCCAGCACAAAGTAAATTTGGGGAGAAACTACTTGCTTACTGGACTTAAAGTCAGGTCCCCCCAGCTGATTTGTTAGATTTTTTACTTCCGAGGGTATTTGGTTGCTCAGATTTTAGCATTGTGCACTTTGGGATCAGGAAGGAGGCAGAATAAAGACCTACCATTGGATATTTTGACTTCTTCATTTCTACTGCCTTGCTGAGCTCTGCAAAGCTTCTCTAAAACATACAGCTAAACAAACTTCACCTAAATAAGCGGGCGTTGTTTCCAGGTGCTTTGAAGCCTCCTCTCCTCTACCACCTTAGGTTTTGTACTCATAGTTCATCAAAGCTGCTCATCCAGCCTGGGAGTGAGTTTACATCAGCAATAGTTGTACTAATAGCTAAAATCTCCAAACTTGCAATCAGTTGTTGAATTAAAAATAAGGAAACTTCTAAGGATTCAACCAGTCAGAATTGTTCTGCACTAGACAGAAGGGCCAACAGGACTAACTACAGATTTCTTCAAAGACTGATGTTTTAATTTCTGCAGGGTTTCACGGTGACCTTTGGTGCATTTCATGATCTGGTCCTTTAGAAAGCACTATATTACATCTCAGTCATCGTACAAATAACATCTTGGGATTATAGCCTGCTGTTAATAAATGTGGTTAATCATCAATAAGAGAGTCTCAGCTATTATACACTGAGGATGTAATTTTATACCTCGCCAATCCAGAGAAATCGGTTCCATTCCTTTTAGATTTGCTGGATAGATTTGGGGCCTTTCAAGGTTAATGTCACTAAATCATCTGCTAATTCTAAAGAATCATTTGGGTACCTGAAGAGAACATTCCCTTTTTGTATTTCTAAGTTAGGTTTTAAGTACTTGGCTTTATATGATCTGCTGGGTTTAGAAGGAAGATTGATATTGTTGTTGCTACACCAAGGCAAATATACAGTGACCTTGATAAGTGGTCTATTTTATGCCTAAGTTGCATAGGATGCATTAGCATCACTAAAGTCATCAGTCTCAGACAGTTAGATCTTCCCTCATTAAAATCCATTTCACTACCGAGTCAGTTGAAAAAAATAAAATAAAATTAGAAGGCAATGAGTGGCTTTGTTTGTGTGGAGAAGGAATGTGTGTGCAGGAGCCCAGCCACAGTAACGTTATCTGTGCTTGCTGCCTGCCTGCACCACGCAGCCTGCAGCTCAGGGCAGCTTCACTTGCCTTCCTCTCAACACATGCTGTGACTGACTGGGGACATAGTAAATGTCAGTGAGGGAGCAAGAGCTTGCTGGAGACACATGAGAAAGTCAGGGTTTGTAGACTCTCATCAGATGGAGATCACACCAAAGAGGCGTTCAGCCCCACCTCAATCCATTTCTGGTACATCAGGCCAGCAGATCTAGGGAGGGAAAGCTCGTGGGAGGATGGGTGAGGCTTGGCTTTGGTTACTTTGAACACCTCTTTTTGACCAGCACCTGCTGCAGCAGGACTAAAAAGTTAATTTTGCCTTGTCCTAGATATGTACATTAATTGTCTACCAGTGTCAGATAGCTACAAATAAAAGGCACAATATATGTAATAAGACATAATATATGATAGGACAATACTCCCTAAATTTTTTGCAAGGATTCAGTGGATTAAAGGTTTTGTAATTAAAAAAGAACCAAAAACACTCCCCCACGCCCCCCCCCAAAAAAAGCCCCAAACATGCCATTTTAAATTAATAAAGTACATAACTAACTATCAATTTCTAAAAGGTTACCCAGTTTTTAGAATGGCCCATTAATGACTTTTGGAATTATCAGTCTTTCAAGAAACCTGCTCCTCCCTCCCCACCAGGCACTGCAAGGAGTAATAGAAATAAGAAAGCTTTTCTCTTCTACTTCTTGCTGACGTCCTGGCTTAGAAGCATGGGGATTACTCCTATGATATTTTATTTGCAAAGTGTTGTGAATCTGATCTATTAAACTTATTTGCAAATTGTTTCACCAGTTCTATAAACAGGATTTATAAGGGAGGAATAGGAAGGAGAAAATTGGCAAATAACACTATCAAAATACTATAACATCAACTGAATAAATTCCCTGGCAAATGCTGTTTGTCTAGTTCCAATGTGATTGTCACAAGCAGAGCCTGAAATCTCATCCGGGCAGGAGGAGCCTATGGAGTGTGATTGCTGCCTATAGGGTTCCAGGTAAATGCAGGATGCGACTCAGCCTGCAGAGGTAAAACCCAACTCTGGGCATCTTTTCTGAAGGAAATTCAGGCTCCTCTTTAGGGGATTGTGGGAATAAAATACCTGCTAGCAGAGCTGCTGTTATTAGTCACTGGTATTGCTCACAACATGCTAGGTGCTGTGCCGATGGAAAAAGTGGGCAGCTCTTCCCTCGCTCCTCTCCCTGAAGGATAGCAAGGGATGTAATTTGGTGGCTAAATGCAGTTCGTTTATCTCCTGCCTTTAGCCAACGAATTTATCACATACATTAATATCAAAAGAGGTTAGAGTTCAGTGAATGAAACATTTGTTTTCTTGTGCTCTCTCCATAAATAAACTCTCCCACTTTCCTGGCAGTATTTTCACAAAGCAAGTGAGAGAAAGAAGCACATTAAAGAGATAGTTGTGTGTGTGTGGTGGGGGAGGCTGTGTGCATGTTAAAATGCTCCCCCAGCAGACCTCTGTCACGCTCACCACGTTATATCTTCTCCTTTTTTCCCCCCTCTCTCTTTTTTTTTGTTGTCTCATAGTTATTAGTCAGTCAGACATTTTTTATCTCTTGGAAAGACACTTTAGCTCATATCCAATGTAATCATCTCAGGGGCTTCTACTTTGGTCCCCACAGGCCTGGACAAATGACATCTCTCTTAGTGATTAACAAAACAATACAAAATGCTAAGAAAAAGGCTTTATTCTCAGCCTTTCATTAACTCCTACTGTGCCTGTTTGATTTGGAAGAGTTTGTTTCCCAGTTTCAAGCCAAACTACAATTTCTATCTGTTTTTTGGCCCACGTAATGCAGTTGTTTGAGTGAATCAATACTTTATTTGCAGCCCTAACAGATAATAGTACAGCAGAGTCTGCAAGATAAAATAATGCCAGTGTTGCTGTGCCCAGCCCTTCAGTCTGCTGGTTCAGTCTGAGGCATCTCACCCCCCTGCAGCACCATGGGGTAAGTTAGTTCCGAGTGCCAGCCAAAAATCTATTTTCTTTTCACAGTAATCTGGATACCTGAGTACCCATCAGATGTCAGAGTCATGACTAAAGATGGCACAAATACCAAAAAGAGATTTGGTAATGTGCAGGTCAATGGAAACCATGCATTTATTTCAAAAAGAATAATTCATGAGCTCTTGTATGTACCCTCTCAGGGCAGCCAGGTAGGTTGTTTTCTGAACAACCTGCACCTTTAGCAACCCTTATAATTAAACTATCTTCAACATCAACCCAGTCGCCTCTGTTGCCATCACCTCCTGCCAGCAGTGGTTTTGAGGTATCTGCACACCCATGTCCCACTGCAGCATTGCAACGGGCACAACCAGCTCAGGGGGACTGCACTCAGTAACATCTGCACCTCTTTGGATGCTGTGATGAACCAAATACAGAATGGACTGATCATGTCCTACATAGGAAGGGTGAGATTTTCACTCATGCACAGTCTTTCAAAACCTTCACCCAATCTTTCAGGGATCTCACACCGATACTGATTTTCCCAAGAGGCTGAACCACAGAACTTAACAAAGGCAGTTTGTGATGGTCGTTCACAAAAGAATTTGTCAATTATTTTTTACAGCATACGACAGGGTTGATTCCCTAAGAAGCCAGCCCAGCCTTTACCTTTGACTGTGAAAACTTTAACAGGCTCAAAATATAGCTTATTTTTTGTGTGGTAGTAATGCTCTAGAGTCCCAATCATGGACAAAGACCTTATTGTACTAAGAAAAAAAAATGCAGAGGTGTGCTGTAAAGAAAGTGCTGCCTATAAGACAGTACCTCTGCTCTCCTGACCACCTCAGACGTTGTCCTGGTTTCCCAAGGAGCAGGGCCAACAGTTTCACAATTACTGAGTAGTTGGGCACTGCAGCTCTGTCTCATCCGCAGCAGGGAACAAGCTATAAATAATCTCACTAATTCACAATCTCTCCTCCCCTTAGGAGATCTCCTTTCTCTAAATAGTCTCTTGCTTTGAAACTTCTGCTGAAAATTCTGTCAGCAGGGGTCAAATCTTAAAATTTTATTACTAGATTTGAGAGAAGGAAAGGTAAATATTTATTTCTAGCTTCTTAACTTTGATAGAAAAGTAATGAGAGTGACAGTAGACTCCATCAGGTATCTTTATTATCAACATATGGCCTTAAAATAGGAAAATTGGCTCAGGGAAGCTGTGCAGCAAGCCACCACTCAGCCTTCCTGCTGGGCTGGAAGTCAATTTTTTTTAAACTGTCCACAAAAAAACCCTTCCAGATTATCATATGGAAAAGATTAAATTATTAAGTAATATTAAAATGTCTTGCATGTCTCCTGAGAGCTTTATCAGCTCGCCAGTGTATGTTCCACTGTAATGAAAAAATACAAGCTGGAAAGGGAAAGTTCGGTGCTATTGAAATACATCCTAAAAGTAGAAGTGAAAATTCCCTCAGACTTTTTCAGAAGGACTTGTTTTGACATATTGTTGTCAAAATCGTGGCTCAAACTGATACATAGGAGTGTTGTTGAAAGGAAACTCGGTGCTGAAAACGACAAGGAAGTTTTCATAAGTGTGGTGATTTAGAGTACAGAAATTGGGTTCCCGTCCCCACCCAGTGGCTCTGTGAACTTGAAGATCTTCCTTTCTATGTTTTATGCTCTCTCAGAGGTTAAGGCTGGAGCAAGGACTTCCTTTTTCATGTGCCTAATCTATGCCTACCCACTGCAGTGGTAATTCAGTCTTAATCAGAACGATAAAATCCTGTATAATAAACCATAATATTTTACAGATAATCAAATACAGTCCCTCAAGACATGTTCACATCTGTGGTGGTCAAGAAGGGATATTTTCTCTGGGTCATTCTTTAAACCACCAGAAATCTGGCAAATCATGCCTCTGCAAAGATATACAACTTCTGCTCAATAAATACTCCTTTTTCTCCACGGAATTCAGTTCTTATCTTTCCAAATCATGCTATTATCCAAGGTGCCAGTTTAAGCCAATTAATGTGATAGATCTGCTTACTGGTACCTGGCCTGTAATCATTACTCAGCTGAACAGACCACCAAAAAAACACCAGGTTGAAAGAAGACCAACCTGTTGCCAGCACCCTCACTGTCCACACCCTGGCCATGGCTGTCATAGAATCATAATGGTTGGAAGGGACCTCCAGGGTCATCAAGTCCAACCTTTATCCCATCATATTCCTAACCATTAGACAATCAGACCATGGCCTCAAGTGCCTCATCAACCCGTTTTTTGAACGCCCCCAGGGACGGTGACTCCACCACCTTGGCCTCGTGCAGAAAAATGTTCTCCTCCACAATTCCTAATGCAGGAGTTTGATTTTAAGTACTTTAAACTGTACACTTAACCCCTGAACCATGCATCAACCCAAGTCTGATGTAGCTTCTGTTAGCGGCTAAGGTTGCCCATACAGAGACTCTGTAAAAACTGCAGAAAGTTGCTGTGTCCTTTAACAGTGAATTTCTCTTTGGATGATCAGTGTGGACAGGCCCATACAAATAATGAATCACAAATTAAATGGCTCAGTAAATAAAAAATGGACTTATCAAGGACACAACAACCACTGTTATAAGCCAGACCTTCTAGCGCAAGGAAAAGATTGGCATTAATGTGCCACATGCTTCATTTATTCCTTCATTTACAGAAGGGGCCATAAGCTTTAAGAAGAAATGACATTTATATTAAGGCAAAGAAAAGCAAAACAAAAGTAAAGACTCCTAAGGAGCACAGCAAATAATATTGCCAACCTTGAGCAGTCAAAGATGGAGAGTCCATCATCTAAGAATCCTGGGGTAAAAAATCATGGGAATGGTTTTTGTGCTTACTCGGTGGAGTTGTTATTTTAAAATAACAATAGTGGGCTTTTTTCCTGGATTTTGAGGCTATACAGGGTATACATTTTATATAAACAGGCTGTCCTTCACAGCTAAAAGGCTAAAGAAGTTCCTTTTTCTTTTCTCCTTTTTCCCTTTGTCTTTTTTTCTTTTCCCCTTTTTCCCTTTGTCCTTTTTTTCTTTTCCCCTTTTTCCCTTTGTCTTTTTCCTTTTTCCCAAAGCTGGGTCCCTAATGAAAATCCCAAAAGCTGCAGAACTCATTGTAAAACTGCAAAACCACGTGTCCTGGCACACGTCACCTTAGTCCTCTCTCACAAGGCAGCAGCTTCCTCTGCAGACATCAGACTTGAGAAATGCAAAGACAACATAGAGGGGAAAACAGCACGATCCTGCTGTCACTCCAGGCCCTGCAGAGACACGGACAGCAGCTCTCCCTGCATGGATCTTCTGGCTATTCCTGCCAATTCCTACGAACCACGGTCCGGGATGGACCATGTCACTGCATGGAGGGAGGGAGCCATTGCCTGTAAGACAGCAGTGTTTTGTGCCAGCAGATAGCATGAAGAGACAAGCACTAATCCTGTATCTTTCCAGTTCTGGAGCACTGTGCAGGCTGCAATGGCTGATTGGGACGTGGATCTCACCATCCACAGCCAGAGCAGAGCAGATCAGGAGGGATGGCTGCAGCATCCATGGGTGTCCCAGGGCTGGGTGCCTGAGTCGCCGGGCGATAGGCCCCTCGCTGCCTCCTCTGAACTGCCTGTCCTCACAGTCTCATTTCCAAAGGGTGTTATTTCACTGCTGCCTCCCAGATAATGTAACTGAATCATTCAATTGAGCATAAAATAGAAATTTGGCTTCTTATCTGCTGGGAAACCAGCTTTACTATTTTCTTTCTGCAAAATACATTTTTCACTATCTTATCTTCTAATAAACAATCCCAGCTCTGCAGGCTGCAGAAATGTTCTGAACATATTTAAGAGACATTTCTCCCCCCTCCCCCTTCACTCCCCCTTTCTCCCTCCCTCCTTATCCCCCCTTCCCACCCTTTAAAACGTCTGTTTTTAAGGCATATTTTTAAAAGGGATCCAATTTGTATTCCATCTTCCTTTGGTGAAGGTATATATTTTTCATAAGCCTGTCCTCTGCTTTTGAGGCCTCTCTCCCTTGGTTTAATTTTCATTCCCATCTCCCTTTCTTCCCCTGTACAGAACTGAAACACCAATTCCCCCCTGCATCCCTAATGCTTTCTCTTGTTTTAAGAAAAAGGCAATTCAGGCTTAAAAACTGCCCTTCCCTCCCCTGGACCTGCCACGCAGCGCTTGCCTAACGGAAACTAAACGTGTCAGTGAAAGGTCAGCTATGAATTTTTAAAGCTTTCTATCTCACTCAGGCTGACATCAAAAGCATTAGCCATAGCACTAAATCAGGGAGCAAGGGGGAATTCGAATATGCAACAAGTCCTGCTGTAGAATGCGACACGGGGAGGGTATTCAGAGGCCCCCCCTAGAGATGGGAGAAGAAGCTGCACTAAAATTCAGTGTCAAGGTGCTGATTTCTTCCTCATCTTCCCTCCTTCTTGGGCAATCGCATCAGTTAGCTGCCTCTTGCAAGAGATCAGTGAAAAACAGGACATGGGATGGGAATTTAAGAGATGCATTATGCTTTGGTGTCATTGCTGCACATGGAAGGCTGATCTGGGAGGTGATTTCATGTTCCCCCCTTACATACGTGACTCTACAGTCCTCTCCTCACATCACCCAGCTATCCTTTGAGGGACACCCCCCCAGTCTGGGTTAAAACCTTTCTGGCTCCAAAATAGGCTGAGTTTTTTTTTTCTATACCAAATTAAGGGCAGTGGAAGAAAAATTGGTGTAATTCCTGCAAAAATGAGCAAATTGTAGGAGAGTTAAACCTCCCATGTCCCAACAGCTTCATCTTGCAGTGCGCCTGGGTTGTTGGGGCTGTGCAGCATCAGACAGGCTCTGTGGACCTTCACCAGCTCTCACCTCTGGGCCTCCACTTCTTTCCCATTATCTTTGCATTTTCTGTGCTAGATTTTGCACAGAAAATCTTTGCAATTTTCTGTGTCTCTAAGCAGATTTGTTTTAAAGAGAAGATATGTGGTTCTGCTGTAGAAGGGATCCAAAGCAACAGCTACGTAGCAGAAATTTGTCATTTTGCTGCTTCTTCACAAGCTGGAGTGGAGTCCTCATAGTCTGTGTCTCTTTTCCATAAACAAGGAGCTGCATCCCCAGGTTAGAGTGCACAGCATCACCTGCAGCAGCAGAACGTGGGCGCAGTTCAAGAGGTGATTTATTATTCATTGATCATTTAGCAATTTGGCAGCTGAAAGCAGAACTTATCCCACCAGGACTCCTATGTGCAAAGCAGCCATTCATATGGCACGGACATGTTTTAGTGGGAGCACAGGGTGTTCTCACTGAAAGGAAAAGTCAAGTTAAAAAAACTCTGGCACACGAAGCCTGCCTTGGCCTCTCTGCAAATCGTTAAATTGGAGTGCAGGGGTGTTCAGGAACATCATCTGGAAAGCCTGGCACTAAAATGTGTGTGATATCTGGCCTGAAAGCCTTCCTTCCCTGTGCAGGGACAGCCTGATGTGGCTTATGGTTTTCTATTACACAGTGCCAGCTTGGGGCAGGCTCCCAGCTGGTCCTACTGAGCCTAATAAGAACAGTCACCAACTGCAATGGGATGGATTCTGAACCTTCAGCAGCACATCTTTGACATCTTTCCACCATTTCATTCCCTGCTCCTTTTTTAAGCCCTCCACTATACCTGACCAGCCCTTTCCAGACTACTTCTTAATTCCTTTCAAGGAGGATGCAATGATTAGGGATGGAAGACTTCTGTTTTTGAAACAATACAAATTCATAAAAATTTAAAATGTTTTGTGGAAATGTGTTCATTCTTAACAGAGTACGTGTTCCTCATTGCTCTCCAATGTGTAATCATATTTAGATTCAGCTTTTTATTTCATGTCAGCCTTTATATCATAGAGAATATTAATTATGGCATGCTTATATCCAGCATTTCTAAAATCACAAATATATTTCATGTTGCATTACAAAGTTTTAAAATTATTGAATTATGTTTTTGTTTTTGAAAAAACTGGGGGGGGGGGGAAATATAACATTTCCATTTCCTTTAAGAATGCCAATATATTAGACTTTATTCCCATTTTGGATGGAAACAAATTCCAATGTGTCACAATTGAACAGAAATTCTGTTTTCCAAACAGCTTCAGTTTCCATCTGTCCATAGTGAATCACTGTCCATCCATCCACACACTCTTTCAGCCTTATTCTTCATCCAGTTTTTCTCTGTGTTTACATCTCTCCATCTGGCTACCCGTATGCTCCAGGATATCTCCATTACCCTTCCATGGAACTGATTTCCTACCAGCAGAACATCCACCAAAGACTTGGAGTCTAATCGTAGTTTTCCAAGTTCAGAAATGAAGTGGCAGAGGTAAACGCTTGATGAAAAGGTTTGCATCTTTGACTGAAGAATGGCAGAACTGATGAAGAAAAAGTCGATCCTGAACTTCAGGGATGCCTGGGATTTGTTTAACATGTTTAAGGAGTGGGACAAGGCATTTAAGCAGGAAGAATTATGTGGGCATCTATCCATTCCCACTAGAAGTACCACAGTTTTTCTTGATACTGAGAGATCCTATCTGCCCATCCCCTTGTTTCTTCTGGCTTTCACAGTACTTTGGCAGAGGGCCTAGCTTTTCCTAGCTGAAGGTGGCCATAAAGCCATTAGAGTACCCCATGTTGTTCCATATTTAAAACCCCCATCAGACCACTGTAATGGTCCATAAAGCCTCCATAAACCTGTGTAATGAGCTGTAGCAAGAGATACGGTGTCTTGTTCCTGGATGGCATGAGGCCAGCCCCTGAAAAGGCTGTGACTATGGTGTATGTGTCCTACACACCTTCACCAGAGCATCCCCACTCTCCCACCCAAGTGGCATGCCCAGCTGCTGAGATGCTTGGTCTTGTATTTCTTTTTTTAATGGAAATGCAACCCAAATCTTTTGCTCATGCAGGTGTTTTCAAAGGAATAACTTGAAGACAGTGGTGGACTACAAGATCCAGAGAGTCTTTGAGGCATCCCCAAAAAAGCCTAGAAATAGTTCCTACTGCCTCTCAGCCAGTTCGGAGTTATACATAAATCCTTTTAGGGTTTTTGCTGAATTTCCAAATCATCCCCTACCCCATTCATATTACAGCTACTGTGCAGAACTTGCATTTTTCTTTTGACTGGATGAAAACTTACAATTCATTGCATTGAGATGTATTTCATTGCACAATGCTCTATTGCCCTGTTCTGGTTTCAAGATGAGTTTGCTTTATGTGAATAAAAGGATCAGAACAATGGAAGATCCTAGCAGATTTAGGAATTTGAATTGCAGTGAGATAATACCTAACTGCATTAAACTTCTGTCAATAATCCAATCAGGAAGAATAACATGCAATTAAACCTTCACAGAGAAGAAAATTCATATAGGAAATAAAAAATGTAAACACTTCTTTCTGAATTCCACTCATTTTTGCCTCTTTTTTTTTTTCTTTGCATTTTCTTATTCTTGAGGCTGAAATATTACGGGTCATTCCAGTTCTTATTCACTTGTTAAAGATTTCTTTATTGACACAGCAGCAATTTTTATTTACTCAACAGTGAAAAAAGTCATGTCTGTATTTGTCAGCTAACCAAATTATGTTCAAGCAAAATATGATATTAAATCTGAAAACAGGGAAAATTAGGGGGAAAATGTCAAGTGCTTAGGAAGCAAAAAGGATCTATAATATATATTAATGTACAATCCTACACAAAAAGGCAAAGAATATACTGGAATACATAAGTCAGAGAACAACCTGAGTGACAAATGAGTTGTTCTCTTCACTAGATTGAGTATTGGTGAGACTGGAGCTGGAGCACTATGTTCAAGTTTGGCACAGCACTTAGAGGAAAGGTGGACAAAGAGGAGAGAACCAAGAGCAATGAGAATGATCAAAAATCAAAGGTGAAAGAGACGAGGACTGGAGGTTGCTTAGCAAAAAAGATAAAGGAAGAATCAGGAGGTAATCTCCTTCTAAAGAATAAAAGAGTCATAGAATCATAGAATCATAGATTCATCAAGGTTGGAAGAGACCTTCAAGATCATCCAATCCCACCCCTACCTACATCACCACTAAACCACATCACCCAGCGCCACATCCAGACACATCTTGAACACCTCCAGGGATGGTGACTCCACTACCACCCCAGTCAACCTATTCCAATACCCAATCACCCTGACAGGGAAGAAATTTTTCCTAATGTCCAATCTGAATCGGAATTGCTGCAATTCAAAGCCATTAAAAGTTACAAAAGGAAGACACAGGCAAGAAACTCTGGACTTAAACTGCATCAGAGATATTTACGTTAGGTTTTAGGGAAACATTTTTCTCATTCCAGGGAATGAAGCAGGGAAATAGATTGCTAGAGGATGGTATTGATCACCACCACTGGAAGTCTTTGAGAACAAGGCTAAACCAAAGTCTGGAATGGAAACAGTCCAGCTGATCCTGCACTAGGCTGGGGAGCAGAACAGGCAACCTTTTGAGATCTCTTCTGTCCGTGCTTTCCAGAGGTCTATGACCTACAGATACTTTAATGTGGTCCCTGTGTGGCTTGTCATGGGTACTTGAGATGGCAACTGTTTCATGTTCACATCCCCAGCTCTGCCCAAGCTTCCTTTCAGTTGTGACTGAAGCAGGACTTCTGGATACTCTCCTGAAAGGCTCGTAAAGCTCTGGTAAACACAGGGCATGTTGGGTATCCTATTTGGCTCTGACATTTTTTAAAAATCTAGTTACTATTGAAAGTTACTGTGCCAGCAGTTGTATTATTAATACTATTATTTATTATTTATGAAGTGCCAGTGTGTGCTAGATGCTTATGTGATTATACACTGAGTTACACTGGAGTTGCTCAGACTACTGAATTACGATGTAACGTTATTACCTGCAGCCTTTGCATGAGAATGATATTTTTCATTTACTGTAGTTGGCTCCTTCATCATGTGGTGGTCTGAACGGGGTCTGTGAATTTCAAGTCATAAATGTAGTAGATCTGACACCAAAAGGAGGCAGTGAGGGAAATGGGAGCCCCATTTTACAGATGGAGGCTGATGTTGGGGCTCTAAGGAAACTAAACACCCTGGTGTCCCACAGCAAAGCACAGAAGCTCTCAACTCATTGGAAGCTGCTGGTTATATATACTGACTTGAATGAGGTATTTACTGTGCTTGGAAATGGAAAGTCTCCATTCCCTTGTGGGCTCAGATGATTTGGCTTAGCTGAGATCCTGTAGCAATGACTTCCACACACTCATTACATATTATATCCAAAAATCTTCCCTTTCACATCAATACTGTTTCTACAACCATTCAAGGCAAGGACAGGCTCTTCTGCTATGAGAATGTGTTCTTAGGTTTTCTGTATTCCATTCAATACTTGCCACTGTATTGCTATGCACTCGATCACACAGTTGTTCTAATGGGATGAAATTTTCAAATCTTTTGATCTCTCTTTACACAATATTTATTCATGTTTTACATAGTGTTAATTCACAGTAAAATTCCTGAAACTTTGGAGGTACACCACTGACTTCCTTGCAAAGACAGTCAGGTGGAATAAAGAAGATTTTAAAACTATCAGCAGGCAGAGGGAGGCATCTTTATCCATTCAAAAATATGAATCCTATTTTTTTTTGTCATCATCAGATCAGTTCTCATGTCTACACTATAGGAGTAGGACATTACTATGTCCATACCTCCAACTGCAGTTTTAATCAGAAGAGAGACTGCTCTCTGGTTTAATGAAGTAAATGAGACCTCTGGTAATGTTGTCTGTGTAATTGACATAGTTCTCTGGGAAACATTACACTTTATAATGAAAATACTGTATATAATTAGGATCTAATAGGAAGAAAATAGTAATTAGGTAGAATTAACTGAACAGAAGCAATCAAGCAAATAAAGGTTATTCTCTGGAGAGGACCCTCGGGGTTCAAATGTGTACATCCTATGATTGTAAAGAAGTCACAGTAATTAACAAGAGTCTTTTCATTGCATAAGAATAGTCTAACATTGGTTACTGCAATGACCCCTGCAAATCAGAATGTGTTATTTCAGTCCCGTGCTTTCACAGGCATTGTGGGAAGGAGGTTGTATCCAACATTATATGTGCTTGCATATAACCTCAGCTTTAGCAGAGGTTATGAAGGCCAGTGATGACCAGACATCTGTCAGAGAGAGATCCGAGAAATGCATAACAAGAAAGAGAATGAATCCAATGTTTCTCTTAAGCAGAAATAATAACTAGACAAAATAGATGAGCCCAGGACTTGTTTTAAAGCAGTTCCTGTTGCTTAACAATACTCCTTCCATCCCTATCTATTTTTCTACTTTATTTATCTATGCATTGATCTTTTCAGTAAAGATTTACTACAACTATCAACATAACACTTAGCATAAATTAACAAGAATGGCTTCATGGATTTTTTGTTCTTATTCACATAGATCAAAAGTGAAGTTGTCCCACAGCTCCCAATTTGGATGAGATTTTCTTAAATTACACAAACTTTTCCCAATGAATTTACTCCTTCAATCATTAACACGTGTGGCATCAACCACAAACTTTTCTTGTCTCATGACTTCTTATTAGATTGGGAATGTTTTCTCACTATTATCCCTTCACAAAGCATCAGGTGTCCCTTAAGAGGGTAAGTAAAGATTGTTTCTTTAATGTGATGCCCAGTGTATCATTTCATCTCTGACCTTTCAAATTATCTCTTTGGAACTTAAATTCCTCATTTATGTAGATGTAGATGCACTGGTTTCAGGGGAAAAGTACTACACTGAGGATTTCAGCCCTTTATCCTGGTATTCAGGTCCACCCATTGTACCTGGCTAAAACAGACCTTCTGGAAAAGAATCCAGTCCTGACCTGACGACTTCAGGATGGAGAATCCAGCATGTCTGTTAGCACTTTGTTCCAATGGTTAATTATCTTTAGTGTTACAAAATATGTGTCTTACTTCTAATTTGAAATTGTCTGGCTTTTAGCTTCCAGCCATTGGTTTTTATTACACCTTAACTCTGCTAGATTAGAGTCCTTTAGCACCCAATGTTTTCTCCCAGTGAAGATACATATACCCTTTAATCAACTCATTTTTCAGTTTCCTATTTCAGTAAGAGCTTGGGTGAATTGAAGTTAAAAAAGCTAACAGCAAAGGACTCAAGTAGAACTTGTGGAAATATTTTTTTTAAATCTGAAATCTCAGTGCAGAAAGAAAAGAAAGGGAGAATTTTAATTAAAATTTCCATGTTTTTTTCTCCTTCTTTAAATTTTAAGCTTTGCTTTTTCAAATAAAATATATTTCTGATTTTATTATTTTATTTCTTTTTCAAGTGGAAGATGATTGAAATGGACTATTCTTCCATTTGCCTGCATTTTTTTATCTAGACACTTCAATCTCTGCTTATAGTCCACAAAGTAAAGTAGATGAAACTCTATCACAAGGTGTCTGAAGGGAGTGCTTACAGATCAAGCTGGATGAGCTGTGGGCAATGGGGTGTCTCTCAGAGGCAACATTTTACTCCCACCCAAGGGGATGGGCTATACTTTGGGGTCTGTTGAGCTTTGTCTGCTACAGAGGTGGGAATCTCTCCCACATAATGATGCCTTGGATGCCTTTCAACTCTTTTAGCAAGGCCAAATGTGGTGCAAAAAGGGGTGTGTGGCTGCAGTCATGGTGTTCCCTGACACATCTCTTTCATAATAACTGTAGAGAGGTTCTCTGGGCTCTCTGTACCCCTCACTGAGCCATGAAAGGTACCCACATCTAGCATGGCCTGGAAAAGGACCAGTTCAGGAATCCCAGTGCCATGCTCTGCTCCCAGAACCAAACTAATCCCCACCATTTCATCTGTCTCTCAGAGAATGATGTTAAACTGCCTCAGCACTGTTTAATCCTTTGGGGATTTGATGCACTAAGCAGTGGGGGTTCAAAATACATCTTAGAGATATAACATAAAAGCAGGGAGAAAACTATGAGAGGAGCATTGGGACTGTACTGGGGTAGGACTGAGTTTTGTTCTTAGCTCTGTCACAACGTCTGGCTGAACTTGGACAAGCAATGTCTCTGTGCCTCAGTTTCCCCATCACTAAAATGTTTGGGACAAATGAGCCAAAAGAGCACTTGACCAAGTCAAATCTGTGACCAGACTAAAAAGAATGGAGAAAAAAAAAAACGTACAGAGGATTTTATGAAGCCTCCTTTTCTCTTGGCCTGGTATCTGGTTCTCTAATGTTAGATGAGCTCCGAACTCACTCAACAGGTCTCCTCCAAGGGCACTTCCAGATTTCGCTGTACTTAATTGCCTAACTTGAGGAAATGTATAAGACCTTAATGTCTTTATGAGTCTTTATAAATTTTACATTCTATTTCTAGGACACTTAATTCTTGAAAGAAATATTTTTCTTGTCTTTTGTTCAGCATGTTGGTAAACCTGTAGAAGAAAAAGCCATTTTAGACCATTGAGGTGTTTGTTATGTTTTCAGCATATCTCAAAGAGTGATTTCTCCTTGCTTCAGAACATTTCTGTCCACTTCTTTTCCTTTTTTTTTTAACAGAACTATTCACATGAAAGCCCATTTTTTCCAACAAAATTACCACTTCTTTAAAACCTTAGATCAACCCCTAAAAACTAATATTACCCTCCAACCTTTTGTGACGTCTTTGAGATCGATATGTAAAAAATACCCTATGGCAGCTAAAAATTAATGTTATTATTGTTCTCTATTATCATGGGAAAAGTATCACCCAGACGAGAATCTAATAGCCACTTGTGCACACCAAAAGTAAGATGAAAAACCTCAGCAAGTTCAAAGTTTGTAGTCCAATTATGTTCTGTCTGGCGGGTGCTCTATAGGAGGTGAAAGTAATGTCCCTCAAACCATTCCGTATCATTGCAATATCTAACAAACCCTTTGGCACTCCAGTAAGGAGTTCAAAGAAAAAGCATCATCAGCTCGAATAATTACTGCCCATATTAAGTGTTTTAATATTGCAGATGGATGTAAAAGGTAAAGGACAATGGCTCAAACACAAAGAGCCCAGGAAAGTGCAACCTGGGGAAGGCCACAGACATCCAACACATTGTCCTTTTCCCTGTTCTGTTCTCTGCAATATTAAACCACTTAATCTGTAATTGCCCAAGCTTACGACGCCTTTGCTTTGAACTCTCTGTAAGAGTGCTATAGGATTTGTCAGATGTTTCTAAAACAAAGTCTACCAGGACACTGAAAGGTCTCTTAGTAGCTATGACAATGGTTTAATGGAATGTAATTTTCAGTAAAGGGAACTAATTTAATATTTTCACGTATCATGTAAGCAAGGCACCAGCTGAGAGAAAGGGATGAAAATTATAGCAAGAGGCAATCAAGATGAACACTGCTGTAATATCACACCTCACTGATGTGCACTAAACTTCCTGCAGGAGCTGGGTTTGGGTATGAATTGCGTTCTCCTCCCAGTGAGGACAGCACAGCTTGATGAAAAGGCACACCAGCCAGGGAGCCTGGCACAGCTGGGTTTCAAACCAGCCATGCCAGGGACCTCCCAGGTGACACTCAGGACATCACTTCTTCCACTGTGTGCTCCCTCAGTATTGCTTGTTTGTCTCTCAAGGCTGAAAACTCTTTTCTGCCATGGATTGTCCCTCATATTGCATAGTGGTGGGATAAAGACACCCTGGAGATGGTGCTTGAATACACAGAACAAACATGCAGGGAAGGGAGAGATGAGCTGTCTGAGATTCCCTAGGTGCGACCAAGTCTCATGATTCTTCCTTAGCACATGTAAGCAGAATCCTGAGGTATGGTCCTCTTGTAGATGTTCCATGTTTTCCTTCTATTCCTGTCCAGAACTCTTCAAGTCTTGTGCCAGGCAGCCCTAAACTTCCTCCCCAGCAACCAACAGATTGCAGGCAGGAAGGTGAAGCCCTCTCCATGTGTGTAGGAGTAGGTTCTGGATAGTCTGAAACAAAGTCCACCAAGAAAATTTGGTATTTGTCCAGCAAAAGAGGATGGATGATGGAGATGTTAATTATCATCTATTCCATGCACTTATGAGTACATGCTTGTAGGGTCCTCATGTAAACATATGCAGGAAGCAGATATGGTGAAAGTGTTTTTTCCAGTCAGAAAATCTGTCACAAGAAGGGGTTTATTGGTGATGTGTCTGGTGGCTCGGGTTTCCTGTGTTCAGGCAGTAACAGTCTTGCCACCAAAAGAAAAACTTGTTATTCCCCTGTTATATTTCCCTGTTTATTCCTTGGTTGGGGTGGCATATGTTGCTTCCTCTTGTGTGAAATGCTTTCTACTCTCAGATCGTTTCTCTGCAAAGGAAATCTTCCCCGTGGCATCTCTCAGGAGCATTTGCAAAAGTTCACATGGCTTCAGAAGTCTGGAGTGCAGAAGTGTTTAGCATGATTCAGCTGCCCAACTAAATAATTGCTTTTTGGCATTCTACAGATGTCCCACTCCTGTCCTTTGAAGGAAATATGCTGAATTATTGAAATAAGATAGAGTCAGGATTGTGAAAGCACCATCTTCTGATTAAAGCATTAGCCTTGAATTCAGGAGATACACATTCGGTTTCTGACTCTGCCACAGATTTTCTGAGAAGCCTTAGGCTTATCACAAAAGCTGAGATCCATTTTTGTCTAACATAAACTACGCAAAACTTTTAGAATAAGCAAGTTGTCTGGGATCCTGCTGGAGTCAGTGGCGTGCGAGAGAGGTCTCCAAAGAGAGCTTCACCCCATCCTACGATATGTGACTAAGATGTATGAAATGATTCACTCTCTGGAGGTGTTTCTCTGCTTAATGCTAACAGGAGTCTAAGTGGTGAAGTTGGCCTTGATACCTTTTAGATGGCTAAAATTAAGTAAGATTTCTTCCACCCTTTGTCTCACTCCGTGCCTCAGTTTCCCACATGTATAGAGAGCTGATGGCAATCCTTCCTTCCTCTGGCCTTTTCTATTTACTGGATTCTAAACTTTTCTCTTAAAGAAATAGCAAAATATTGTCTGACATCAGCTGAGTCTTAGTAATAGAGTTGTATAAATGACACAAATAGTTGTTTGGGATTCCACTAATTACAGCGCCTGAACTCCACGAACACAGCATGAAATCAAGGAATGACTAGAGAAACAGAGTTTACTTGATTAAAAATGTTAAGAGAAATGGGTGGGAAATTATCAGACTACATTCATTAAACATCTGAAGTACCTCAGGAAAGCTGGGTGAAATTATTAAACTGTAACCACAGATATAACTTTTATGGCAGTGAATATATGTGCAATAACTCATAACTAAAGCAGGTTGAAAAATGTTCTGCTGGAATATTTTTTTCTGACAAAAAATGGCATTTTAACTGAAATCAACCTATCTTGAGGAATATGTTAATTTAAGTGATTTTTTTTTTCCTGAGAAATAGAACTGAAGTGAAATGTTCCCAATAAGGTTCAACTTTATCAGAACAGAATGTTTCAAATTTTTGGACGTTGAAATGACTCCATTAAAAATATTTTATGCGGATCAGTAATGCTTAAAATATCAAAACTGGAAGAAAGTACTTGGCATTGATAAAAAATAGTGCACTGAATAACCACAAATTTTGGGTTTTAGAAGATTTCTTTTGGAAGAATTTCCTTTCCACCTCTTACAAAAAAAACCAAAAACAAAAACAAAAACAAACCCAACCCAAAATCTGACACAGTAAAACTCAAATAGTATTCAATATTGCTTCTGCTCTGCTACAAGAAGCATTTAACTTGAAGTAGACATATCTTCATTTTTTATGTCACCTACTATTTTAATTCATGGGTAAGAGAAATAAAACAAACCCTTGTATCATAAGCATTTCTGCTGATGTGTTATTAACAAAACAGCTACTGAAGATCACAGCTGCCATTGATGTATCAGGCTGTAGGAGCCACCTTCAGAGGCAGAGAGATGATTCTTGTAATTCCTTCAGGGAAGATTCTCTCAGCTTCCCTCTCTGAGGTAAATAAATCTGTTCAGTCATCTCCTTTGTGGTGTCCTATTTAATGCACCAGATTTCTGCAGAGTCCTTTTTTTTTTAACATACATGTAGCACATCAGACTCCCAGTGTCCCCTGCCCTCCCCTACTTGGTAATTCCCTCAGGACCAGTCTGGTTTTCCTCTGTAAAAGCCTAGTATTCCCCAAGGTTTCCAATTCACATTCTTCTTGGTGAAAGCCCTGCAGCACTCAAGGAAGAGAGATCTCAGACAGCTCCTGAGCTCCATGTTTGACAGACTCCAAAGACTCATTTCATCAGCCGTTAATCTCCCACAATCCTCTAAGCTTTATCTGTTAAGACTGAAGCAAGCAGTGCAGCTTTGCTATACTTTAGACTTGTTATTAGTTTTCATAATTTTTCTCAAAAGAACATAAGACTAAATCAATCTCCTATCCCTAATATGTTGATAATCATTCTGAAATATTTAAAGCTTCTCTTCTGAAAGCTTCACTGGAATAACCATCTCATCTCTCCCCTGGTGCTTTCTTGGCTCTTATTTTGATGTTCTCTTTTCCCCTATCAGACTTTCCCAGGTTGTTCAATTGGCTCATGGGCAAAGACTCTCCTTTTTATTCCCACTTTCCATCCTGGGATTTACTTCAAAATTTCCTTTTTATCATTACATTTCTCCATCTGTATTTTCATACTTCACTTACCTTCCCACAGCTGACTTCTGAGGCTCCGTGGTCTTTGGGTACCTATCAACGACATTAGGTCCCTACTACTATAGTTACTACAAGGCAAATCTCTTGTCACTTGGACATTCCTGAATCAAATCCTGTAAGATCAGAAACATGTCCCATACTGCAGAGATCCCAAGTCAGTCCAAGGACCAGATGTGCTGCAGATACAGATCCATGAGAGATGTAAAATTAAAACAGATATGACTTTGACAGCAGTGGAACCACACTGCTCTGACCTGCAAAATAAAAGAACTTTTGTTTCCAGAGTCTACTGAACCACTCTGTTATTACTGACAGTTAACTTATGCTCAACATTTGCTTGCTGTTATATCTTGCTAGATTACAACTCAACCTGCTACATCCATCCAAAGGTGTTAAGCCACATCTACTTTGGTGTTAAAAGAAGCTCTCACAGAATTAAGCTGGTTTGACTGTCCTACAGGGTTGAAAATAACCTCTAGACAAGATGTAATGTCATTGCAGCAAGTATTCAGTCCTACTGGATCAGAGTGTTTACCTTGGACATTTATTTTTGCCTGATGTGAATAACTGTGCAAGATAGGGAGCTAAGTCCCATGGCACTGTATCCCCGATACAATGATATATTGAACTCTCATGTAAAGTAATAAGAACTGAAATTGTTCAGCACCTGAGATAGGCAAGGCCCCAGAGCTCTGTGTAGCATCCGCCTGCTTATAGAGATCAAGGCAAGCAGAAAGCAACAAGATATTTAACAGAGGAATCTCTGCATCCCATTGCATACTAATTAGACACTAGACATAGAATCATCAGGGGAAGCAGAGGGAGGAAGGAGGGGAAAAAAAATCTCTTGGCAAGACAATGTTGCATTTCAATCTTTCACCTTCACTGGGTAATGGGATGTGATGGAACATTAAAACAAACAAACAGCTTTTGGTGTTTACAAGAAATGTTTAAATGGGAGATGACGAGCCAGAGGTGCTCCACAGAACATCTGGAGCACTGGAAAACAATGCGATTACGCAGATGAGTCACATTCATTAGGCTATAAAATCTCCAGTAATGAATGTACAAAAGGGACTTTCATGGAGATTGTCATCTATAGCCAAAAAAACCCCCAAACCCCTAGGTAATAAACTCGGCAGTTTCTTCCCTGCCCATCCCCTTTTCCTCCTCCCCTTTGGAATGAGATTCCCAGTGTAATTACAAAGCTTCGTGCTTGCAGCTCAAAACCCATGTCTCAGACACAGATCCATGCATGGGCAGTAGCTGGGAAGAAAGGGGAGAGAGGATCTACATGTGGGTGTAGCACTATGCAACAGTCCCTGGAACGAGACACTCAGCATCTTCGTCTTCCCCATAGCCCTCGCACCAGCAGTGGTATGAGATACTTCTTGTCCATATGCCCCCCTCCAGATGATCTCACTGACAGTGTGGACATGTCTTAGGCAGGAGAAGACACAACTTAAGGGGCATCTAGGGACATCTACTGAGTGGCAAGGTGAGAGATGGTGAGAATCAGTTGTTCATTGTTTCTTTGAAACCAGCAGAAGATGAAAGCAAACTAAAAGGACATCTTCTTCACAAGGTGTGTGGTTCAGCTGTGGAACTCCTTGCCACAGGACGCTGTGGGTGCTGCAAGTTTGTGTGGATTCAAAGGGAGATTGGGTGGAAAATGAATCTCTTGATAGCTATAGAGTATGAAGAACCTGCATGCAGCCTAGGAAGACTGAGAGCTGCAAATTGCCAGTGGCAGGAAGGGTGCAGGCAGAAGCAGCACTATGGGATTGCTCTGTTCTAACACTCCCCTTGCGAGACCACGTGAGAGATGGCACTGGCCTGTGTAGGCATTTGGTTCAACCTAGCCCAGCATTTTACTGCTCTGATGTTTCATCTTTAGTGACTTGTAAGCCCTGAATATGCATCAAGAATGAAAACTGGACTCTTACTAACTCATTCCACACATATCACTGGTCAACAAAGAGTCAGACATTTCAGTCGTGGCTACAGGATTATTATCATAGCAGCTAGAGGAGAAAAGGTTCCCTTAATCTGTTCTAGCAACCTTAGTAAGATTTCTTTGAAGAGGTCCCATGAATGTCTGGGCTGCCTCCCTCAGAGCTTGGCCCCAGACATGTCTCTCTAACCAACAAGTCAATAATGACAGAATTTCCCCCAAAGCAGGGTTAGCAATAGCTTTGACAGATGTTTCAGGATCTTTTATCACATTAGAATTATTGGATGTTGTCAGCTAAAGCGAACAGCATCACAGCCCCCCTTTTTAGCTCATTCTTGAACACAGATGTTTTAAAATAACCCTCTTGTGGGTTTTATCCGCTGTTGCTGCCTGTATTACATATCATCACTTCTTGAAAGTCCTCATTACTCGGAGGATTTTTTTTTCTAAAGGCTCATTTGTAGAGTTGGCACCTTTTTTTTCACTTGCTGATCTATTTCCCCCTGGACCATGTCTGTCTGGGGAGATCTCATGCAAGGACAATTGGGCTTCAAATTGGGAAATCAGGCTGCTAAATCCCTTAGTTATCTTTGAAAATCCCATCCTTGAAGCTTAAGTCAGATGAGAACTTCATCTGCTTTCTGTAATTTGCTGGTTTTCAACTCCATTTCTGAAAGGATTTTTTTTTCTCATAGGCAGAGGACTGTGACCTTCATATAGAAATTAAATCAGTTCAAGAAAATAAACAATAATCACATTTCCACAGGAAAATATATTCTCTATTTTCTGTTTCTAGCTGAGGGTTAAATAACTAAATCATTGCCATTTCTTTATTTTATTTGCCTTTTGAGGGAAAACACGTTACCTGAGCTGTTTACATTTCACTCACATCACATATTATATTTGCTAATTCTTGGCCCTGTGTCCAGAGTGGCACTTGGGGAATTATGAACTCAGGAATCTTTCCCCAGCTTTGTCCCTCACTGGCCACATCTCACATCACTGCTTTGCTACAGCCTCCTTATCTGTAAAACACCCAGATGCCATTAACACGCATTAATTGATACTTATAAATTGCTTTGACATCTTCACATAAGTACAAAGCCTTCTGATAAGAGAGAGAATGCAAATGTCACATATGTTACTTGTAAGTAAAGGCTTGGAAGTTCTGTCAGTGCTGGGTCCACGATTCCCAGCAGCATTGCATGATGTGTCAGGGCTCAGAGCAGAGGCACCATGGCAGAGATCTCCAGCCAAGCTCATCAGACTGGGTGTAGGTGGCTGTAAAACTTCTATCCTGTATCAGCACAGGGGGGTTGTAAAAAATAAGTAAAGCAGTCTCATTTTTAATTGAGGGCAAATCAAGGCACATTACAATTTAAGTGTAGAGTCCGTTGGAAAGGAATATTTCTGAGATTGTAGGGATGAGGTGTGGTGTCTTTCAGTGTGAATGAGGATGGAAATATGAGTCTGGTTTTGTATTGGGAAGGAGAGTTGTTCAGGTTGTTTCAGAACCAGGTATTTGTTTTGCTTTTCCCACAGCTGCTCACTACTGGAAAAAAATGAGAATAAGTTTTTGTTCACTAAGTACCCAACTGGGACACTTTTGACAATTTCAAAATGTTTGGGACAGTTGTATTTTTAGTAGTAGTGGATTGAATAACTTGCCAAAAAGGCTGTCTTCCCGGGGGACACAAACACCCCAGTGCCAACTATCAGAATGCTCTCAGGTTAGATGATACCTGCAGGTATTCCTGCAGCCCTTACACAGCACTTTGTTTCCCCAAGCCCCTACCTGCCCTTTCCTACTGCATATTAACATATTAATCACAGAGTAGCAATTGGAAGCATTAAGTAGGTCCTTTCCCACATCACGTACATATCCAAAATTAATCAGGAGTGTCTCTTGAACAGGAGATCCCTGGATGTGACCATCTTCTTCCTTCCTAGCAACAAGCACAAGCTCCCAAGCCACCTGGATTTTCAGCCACCACTGTGCAATGGCCCTGACAAAAAGCCCTACACCCTCTCCAGCGTAAAGCAAAGACCACAAAGTCACCACAGTCCACGCAGAAAGAACTTGGGTCTTAATTTCCAGATGGGTTTTTTAAATAAGGAGGCCAGAGGCTGCCATAGAAGTGGGGACTGAGGAGAGAGACTCCAGCCTCCACAGGGCAGAGGCTTCCATCCACCCAGACATCGGCTCGACACTGCCTCAGCCTGACGATACCACAGTGCTCCCAGGGTAACGGACTTGATGGATTTCACACTTTAAGGCTTTTGCTTTGAAAGAGCTCCAGCTTTTATCTTAGCAAAGTACAGCTTTGTAACCTAAAAATAGTCCGCCCAAGCTCCTTCCATGGAACAGCAGAAGATGAGCTGGTGACTCTCAATTTTTGGTGTTTCTCTATCAGAAAGATGAAACATTTTCCCTGTAATCCTCCAAAATGGAATGTTTAGGGTTTCAGAGGTTACTGGAAATTTCCCTGGCAGCTGGTCAAATATGTTATCCCATTAGAGCTTCTTTGATGAGGAAGTGTAGCTTGACTCAGAGGGAAAATGAGGATGGGAGGGGAGCGCATGTCAAGTGAAAAAGAGAAGTAGAGAGAGAAAAGGAAGGGAAAAAACCTCCATGAACCAAGAAATTTAATCTACAAGAGTCTGCTCCTTCCTTTCAGAGGAAGACAAGATATGGCATCCAACAACACACATAACTGTCCAAGATCTGATTATGAATGAGGAAGAAGCAGCTCTGTTCTCTCTGTGCAGGGGAATGGGACCATAGGGATGCCCTTTCCATTCTCAGAGAGGCCAGGGAAGGCCAAGCATCGCTTCTTTCCAAATGGCAGGGCTCGTGGCATCAAGCGTGTGAAAGCACCTGGCAGCTTGGGATTAAAAGAAAAAAGCCTCCTAGATCCCAAGCTCTATGCTAACTGCTTGTCTGCTCACTTAGCACCACACACGCTGCAAGGCACAGTGGAGTCAGAGAAGCTCTTTTTGTATACGAGAGAAAAGGACAAAGCTTGGTGTTTTACACGCTCCATTGTGAACCTGTGAATGGCTTTGCAGTACATAATGCACAGGGTTTGTTCAGGGCATCAAAAAATGTCTTCACATCCTGATGGTACAACTCCTCCGAACAATCCCATTAACCCTGGATGGAGAGGAGGTGCTTTGTGCTTTGTGGTGGGTGCTGTGGCACCCACAGTGCTGCCCAGCTCCAGGCTCTGCAGCAAGGATGGGAATAGCATCTGAGCTCAAGCAATGGGCTGCACCGGCCCCATATGCAGGAGAGCTGTCACAGGCATGCACGTGGCTGCTATCCATCGAGATATCCAGCAGGAGATCTCTGTGATCCCCACAAGCCTGGCATGCTACAGTCAAGGGAGGGCTGGATCCACCCCTAGGAGAAGTGTTGAATTTCAGCAGCTGCCTTTTGTATTATCTGGCATCAGACTTACCCATGAGCAAGAAATGAAGTTCTTAGTATTTCTACTAGAGTGACAAGACATCAAGACTCCTTCCAGCATCATTTTTTACCTAAATGGATACTCATTCTCTGCTCTCTGGTATTAATGAGGAACCATTTGTCAGTAAAAGCAGGCAATGCGGGTTTTGGTTAAACAAAAACCTCTCTCTGCCCCCCCTGCCTTCCCAGGGGTGATGGTCTGACTTGCTGCCCTGTGCTGGTGTTCCCCCCAATAAACACACCCACCCCACAACCCTCAGCAGAGTACACCCTCTCCAAATCTGCCAGCATAACTGCCCATGTAATTCTTTCCTAAACTGGCTTCTTCAAACTGGGGCAGGATGGAAAAACTTCCTACCAAAACTGGCTTCGGTGTTTGGGTTCTGAGAAGCAAGAAAGTTTTTTTCCTGCACTGTGCATGATCATCATTCATAAAAACCCAACAGAGCAAAATCTACGTCCCTGCTGCACCCTTCCAGCTCTGCTGTCCTCAGGTATGCCAGATTTATCCCTCCAAACAGAATTTTGGGAAAATGGGGCAGATGGGATGCCAGCTCATGCACCCATCACAATGGCAGCTCCACAGTGCTACAGGGAATCAAAAGCACTATAGGTTTGTATTAATTAGCAGCGAAAACTGCTATCACTCTGAACACCCAGAAGGAGCAGATCTGATGAGTGCATGCAGGCTGCTTCTGCATAATCTCTTTTTAGATCAGAACCCCAATTTTAACTGGGAGCCAACGGGGTATTTCAGAATAGCGCCAGCCCGCACGGGTTTAACTATGCCAGCGACATGAGGAATGCGTAAAATGCTGCAAATAAATCCCCAGCCTCAGGAACAGGGTGTCATTCCAAGTGGCAAGCCCTGTTCAGCACGGATTTACAACCCCCACGGAGGCATCCACTGCCATCTGCTTTCTCCAAGCCCCGCCAAGCAGCCTGCGTGAGACGTGCAGCCTTGGCCCCTCTGTTCAAAAAGGATATTAAAGTGGGTTATCTCTTGTGGTGAAAGGAGACTGGATTTTCCTAGGAGGAAAAGGGCTAAACACAAGACTGAAAATAGCCATCTTTTCTCCAGTCTGTGTGTCAAAGCATGCAGCTCAGACATATCTGTGTAAATAAGACTTCATGTAGATGTGCGTGCTTGCATCTCCTAAAGGACTGAGTTTTAATGGGCAGGTTTAAAATACACTAGCGAGGTTCTCTAGTTGTAGGCAGCCAGTTTGGGGTGCCTCATTCACACCCTACCACACTTGAAACCCTATCACACTCATTCACACCACATCACACTCAGTCACATAGATAACAGCATCACCACTGCAGAAAATATCTTCTAATTAGCACCCCAGACACAGCCTCCTGGCTTGCTTCCACCCCTTCCCATTGGCACAGAGCTGGTGTCTCTTTTATTTTTTCTTGCAACATCGCCTTAAAGACCCGTTGATGTCTTGTCGAGACCATCGAAAGAGGGAGAAGAAAAAAAGAAAAGGCATCCAGTGGAAGGTGTCAGATGATAGTACGAGATATATCATGTGCATTGCTTCCCCTGACCCACTACTGAGCACTGCTGCAAAACCAGGCTCTCAAAAACATCAGGTTCATTGCTGTTACAGCTAGAAATGACCTCTTAGATCATGCTGTCCAGCTCCCTGCCTCTCAGGATGACTCCCTGGTGTATGCTTTGTGCTGCTTTGTCCAGTCTAATTATCCATCCCTGCTGTTAATGGGATGGAACACCAAATTTTTCCGACTACCACCATCTTTCAGGGATGTTTTATTGTTCTTCCCTTCCTGGTGGTTTATATGGTCAAGTTTTGAGACTACATTATTCAGGCCCTGACACTTTAGGCACTAAAAGACAAGAAATGTCCTGATGGTCTGAGATTTCAGTGCAACGTGGAAACTGTCACTCGAATTTGAAGATCTTTGTGCAGTGAAATAAAAAGCAGAGCTTTGGGAAAAGATTAAGTGTTAAGGAAAAGGTTTTGCTGCTCGGTCTTTTGTATTTGGGATTGGAGGTTCCTCTGTCTCATGAACACACAAAACACACATGTGTGTGTCTACAAATACAAACGTAAGCAGACACATGTGTTGCAGGTGTACCCATTTATTCACACACACACTATTTTCTGTACAGATGTGAGCATGCACATAGGCAGGGATACCTACAGTGGCACCAAGTCTCCACTGCCATATCTCAGCCTGGCAAGCAGCTTGGTTTTCACCTCCCATTTCCTTTGTGTCCAGAGACCGAAACAGACTGAAAGTCTGTCGTATCACAGCACGGCAAAGCTCTCATAATAATTCCAGTCTAGTCTAAACTCCTGTGCTATCCTCCTTCTGCACTGAGTGCCTCTGCCCAGGCTTGACATTACAACATCTGGCATGCGTCTTTCAATCCTAGCCTGATTTTCAAATGAAAGGAGGTTCTTGTCTTCTGTCTCGGACTGTCTTTTTGTCAGAGTGGGCAAGAATATGAGATTTTGATGTGTTTCATGAAAAGAAGTCATCAGTTAAAGGAAAGAGTGTTGTTAATGAACCTCAGCCCTTGATTAGCCAGCAGAGCATGCTCACAGATCAGGGATGCTGCAAATGCACTCAGCTCGGGAAAAGATTCAAGAGCCAGTCCATGAGAGCAGTCTCTTGAGACCAGGCTCCCTTCAGCCCGTTGCTCACAGAGCCATCACCAGCTTTTCTCCCGCAGGGCTGACAAGCTCATCTCCCCCTGTGCTGTCAGGGGGCAGCTCTCACACTTCCAGTGAGGAGGGAAGATCCTCATTCTCCGCTCAGGTTGCTCCCAGGTCTCAGAGAACATCTTCTCCCCCTGCCACCCTCACTTGTTTTCCAAGGCACACATACTTTTCCCTTGTGTCAGGAAGCTCCCCACATCCTCCTTTTGCTCAGCCTCCTTCCTGGCCCACATGCATCTGCCTCAGCATCTGTGTCAGTGCTTTGCTGCAGTCATGGTCTCCTCTGCTCCCACCCCCACTGTCTTTCCAAAATTCCTCACTTCAGACGTACATGTAAATCTGTTCTGCAGTCACATGGTGCTTCAAATTAAACTTAGAAATGTTTCTTTTTAGCCTTTTAACTCGTTTCTGCAAGAGTCCCATTGCAGAGCAGGGGATCTCACCGCTGTTGCAGGGAGCTCTGCGGCGTGAAAAGGCAGGTGCCACTTTTCACGAGAGAGCAGGACTGTGCTGTCCATGTTCAGGACACTCCTTTCCCCCAGGAATCCATCAGTTCTGGACTCAAGTGTCTGTCCTACCACATGGGCAAACCACGGCTCCATTTCTGTGGTAGCAAGGGATGCCAACAGCCTCTGAGTCCTCTCTTTCCATCCTTAACAAAGCAAAACTTTGATTTTTGACTTATCTGTCTCCTTAAGACACAGACAACTACTGAAAGTGCAAAACCTTCAGCAACTTGCAGTCTTCCCACAGAAAGAAAACAGAGAAACAGTCTCAGTAACAGTCAGAAGAAGGGCAAGGCCACCACTTTACACCCCAGTGCTCTACTCACACCTCTGAGACCCCCCCACCTGAAAGTGCCCAGAGGCAGCTGGACCAGCCAGTGCCTTTTCCCTTGTCATCACCATCGTGCTGGTGGCTTTCACCTATCACTACCAGGAGATTCTGCTTCCAAACAGAAACCTCAAGCTGTTGACCACCCATGGCAGCCGGGATTGTGCTCACACAGCACTGGAAAAGACCCAGACTGCACTTCACTGAGACTCCCAGGCAGGAGGCAGAGCAAGCCGAGTTGCCTATCCCCATTGCAGGTGCCAGCTCTCCTAGCTGGTCCTCCTCCACCCCTGGCTGAGGCAGCAGGAACCATGTGCTGAGTCTGCTTCAGCTGGGAATTACACTTTGCATATCTTACATCTATGGGTGTAAAAATAGGCTGTATGAATAAAGGGTGTTAAAACTGCCACCTCAGTCTGATTTCTCATGCTCTGTAATGCAACATATGGCAGTGACTGAACTCTAGGGAGAACTTGGGAAGCAAGCAGAGACAAATAAGTTGCTTAACCATTTCAGTGCCCCGGACATGTTCTGCAGTTCTCCAGGAAAGGTTGGTGTGGGCTAAGAGAGGAGCTTGCACCAGAGTAAATGCGGGTAGCATTGTCTGTCTCATCTGCACGACAGGCATGAGACTGAGTGCAGTGCTGTGACCCCAGCAAGTTGGGTTCCAAGTACCAGGCTAATGGCAAGAGCACCAGAGTGCAGTGTCACCCAATTTCACCTAATTTACCCTCCAGGTTGGCTGCTTTTGCAATCGAGAGCTGCCCCCTTCAGCTCTGCACATTGCCCGTGGCACTGAGGGGGTTAAAAGCAACAGTCGGGCCACCAGCTTTGCAGTAAAGAATCTCATCAGAAAGGGGTTAGGACAGGACAACTGCTGCTGTTATTTGACTTGCAGCTGCAAACTTGGGATGAACCTTCCAAAACCCTTCCTGCACAGAGCAAACAATGACAAGAAGGTACCTCTGTATGCAGTTGGAGTCTGTCAGCAGTGGTTCTGGGCCACGGGGGCCCTGCTTTTGCCACCAGACCAGTTGCAGCCACTGAGTTTTATAGGAAGTGCTTGGACAGTGAGACGTCACATCCCTCAATGCTGCTTAATGCAATGGCAGAAGAGAAAGAGGAGACAACAGCTGCACAGATTCAATCAAATCCCTAGGGGCAGGATCATAAATCTTAAAGCAGTGTTTGATGGAAGAAAGATAATGATGGGCTGACTTTCAATAGCACAGTGCCCCCTTAGCCACCAACTGGATCATCCTTTGGGTGCTGCAATGAAGGGAAAAGCATCGCTGACACGATGCCCCACATAAAATGGATTTGGCTAAAGGTTGTCATTATCCAGTGATGGAAATGGGCTGGAGGCATAATCCATGTGCTGAATACCCACAGGAGTCTTCAACACATTGTGCATACATGAGATCCTGCATATGGACAACTGGGGGGGTATAAAAGGCCTGACTGCTGTTCATGGTGGTTCTGCCAAACTGGAGGAAGAGTGGAGAGAAGACCCATGAGCAGCCCACCCCAGTGCTTGGACCCTGTCCGTGGGAATGAAGTTGTTCCTATAGCCAGATCATAAAAAGGAGACTGGGCACTTTCACCCAGCGTCACGTTCCAGCATGCTGGCTTGTGAGCTTTTTAATTCTTTTTTTTCCCCTCTGTTTGAGTTTTGCCTTGTCAGGTTTAATCGGTAGTGTTTGTAATTCAGGTAGCAAATTGATTTTTGAAAGTACTCTGTCCCTATTCAGTCCACGCTACCATGGATCCTTGCATTAATTATGCACTGATATTGATGTTTTTGTCAGACAAGGTCTAATGTCACTATATTCAGAACTTGCTGCTCCTTGTTAAAAATGTTTCAGACTGTGGCCTTGGGAAAGATACTGCGTGTCACTCTCAGGATCAAAGATAACCTGGCAAGGAAATACTCTATTAGTCCTGAAATTCATGTACCTCTTCTCCCTTACCATCTTTCTTAGAAGGAGCACGGGAAAGGTTGGTGAGGAGAGAGGGACCAGAGGATCCTCCAAGGAGAATTGAGCTGTCAGCACTGTTTAAGCTAATAGGAAGGGACAACAGTTTTAGGATGCACACTGTAAATGGAGACAAGTAAAAGCAATAGTTCACACTTCATGGTCTGTGTAATGGTGTCCTGGCTACAGAGCTACGTTTGTCAAATTGGGAGGAATCAGGGATTTCTCTCCGAGGGCTGCAGGTTGCCTCCCACCTCATGGGAGACAGACATGTAGAAGCGTTGTCAGAAGCCACCTGAGATTTTGCATGCATCACAACCTCACTGCCAGTCAACAATGTGACGTCCTTATGGAAAAGAGAAAAAAAAGGAGCCAGATCTCATTTTGGAATAATATTAACAAGAGTGTCGTCTGAAAGGCACAGGAGGTAATTATTCCGCTCTATTTGCTGCTGGTCAGATCTCAGCTGGAATATTGTGCACACTTCTGGGCACCAACCCACAAGAAAGATGTAGACAAACTGGCATGAGTCCAGAAGAGAACAACAAGAATGATTAGATGTTTTGAAAATGTGATTTAAGAAAGATGGAAAGAATCGGGTTTGCTCAGTCCAAGAATGAGAAGACAAAATTGGGAATGTGATAACAGTCTTTCAATATATAAGAGGTCATTAGAAATAAGACGTTCAATTTTACATACTGAGGAAGAATAATAACAAATCAAATGAATTTCAAATGCAGGGAAAATGTTACAATTTTGATGACAGTGAAGTAATCAAGCAAGTACATAAGAAGGTCAAGAAGGTTTTTAAGCATGAGATAAACAAACATCCACCATGCATGCCCATAGTATACTTGAAGCTGCCTTCATTAAATAGAAAAAAAGGAGGATTAATTTCTCTAACTTTCTTCCAGCCCCAAATTTCGCAGTCTTGATAGTTTTATTCTTGGTTAGTTTGACATGTTCTGTTGAGATTCTCAGAGTCATTTCAGCATGGCTGTGCTCAGTGTTCTCAGATGTTGTTTCCATACTGTGAGGACCATCTTGCATAACCCAATCTCAGTAGTCACTGATCCCTTGGCTCTGGGTTGGGTTCAGAGAACAGGTTCAGACATGAAGCTTATTTTATTTATTTAAAACCGTGAATTTATTTAAACTGTGAATCAGTTTAGTCTTCCAGGTCTTCAAAATTGGGATAAGCCTGGTTCATAGATGGCAGGGCAAAGCAGTGCCAAGAGACATACTTATTACTTATTAGAGATGGAAGCTTGTTGCACTTTGTATCTGCTGAAGTAGCCATAAAATCCCAGTTTAATAACCATGTACCTGCATAATAAATACATTTGCAAGAGCCTCCTCTGGAAGCTGGCAACTGTGGAATATTTTGAAACACTTTGTTAGACTTGCATTTCCCAAGGAGCTTAGGTACCTGCCTCAGCATCCACTACCAAGTCCTGCTGTCCTGTCTGTAGGCCCTCCTGTCAATGAAATCTCATTAGCATCACTTTGCCAAATTAAATGGATTAAAGTTGGGAAGCAGCTGGAGCACAGAGCAGTCACATTGACTGAAATTAGCTGGCTTCAGGCTCTCTGTTGCATTTGACATTGCCCGCAGTAGCCAAGCAGTACAGCGCCTTTGCTTCTGCTTCACAAAGTAAACGGCTGTGTCTGTGTGGATGGAGCCACTTTGTAGTAAGGAAGTCACTGGGTGATGGTAAAAATATGCATGGCAAAAATAAAAAGTGTAGGTGCCTTTTTGCTGGGATCTTGGGTGCCTTTTTCATGACCAGGAAAAATCCTCCCAGCAACTACAAGAGGGATTTTTTCTTCAGGACTGCTAAACGATTCACAATTTCTTGTATGCTCCTTTAAGTTGGGATTTTCATCTTGTGTACAGGAACATTATTGCTTGCTTGGCTAGAAATTTGTATCAAGTATTCCCATCAAAGCTTCATCTCTCCTGGCTAGCTCAGCTATTCCAGGTGAGAAGTATTAAAACTTTAATGTTTTAAGGACTCCTGGGGCTGAATTACTCAGAATGAATAAACATTCCTTTTCATGAGACCATGGATTTGGGCTGATAAATAACAAACACTCTTTTGCCACATCTGCAGACAATTCTGGACTGTGATACAAAGCCAAGGATGGAGGAGTGGGAAGGGAAGGGGAGAAGGCAAGGGGAAATGGGGAATAGCTCCATTAATCCATGTGAGTAAAGGACAGAGAGAGAAAATGGAGCCTCTAGAATTAGCACAAAGTCTCAAAGGGACATGTTCAGATGGCCTAAATTCTACCTAAATCTCTAAGTCCCTAAGCCTAATGTTTCCCTATTGACTAGGGATATATGAAGGCCTAGAACCAGCCAATAAGAAAGGCATAAAGGCTTAGGTGGAATTTAGGCCATCTAAATATGTACAAAATTCTTCATAAAGATGGCCTTGATCCTATATGGACACTTCCCTTAACTTTTCGCTCTAGAAGTCAGTGAGCCCTTGCCATCTCTTGGAAAAGAGTTCGTTTGGAACACTGTAAGATGTAAATCATCAAACCTCTATCTCATACAACTTTTCTGGAATAGGGGAAAGTGGTGGTCTTAGGTCTTTGTGCCCATCATTTCACTAACAAGCTCCAAGTCCAGAGACTTGCTCCCATTTCAAGCTGGGTATCCCCAACCTTTAGGTACACATCTTCTGCAATTGTGATTCAGTATTAAGAATGCTCAGCTGGGAAATTTGGATTTAGATGCAAACTTTTGTAAGTCGCTCAGATCTGGAAGTCCTGGGTGGCTCCAGCTCTATCCTTAACTTTCTCCTGGGAGGATTGTTTGGGCCTCTTCTGTTTCATTCACACACATAATTCTACTGTGCTGTTGGCATCTCTTGTAGTAATGAATATGTAACTCCCAAATTTCCAGTTGCCCTCCAGCAAACAGCCTCTCTATATATTGACAATGGTCCATCACCTTCACAAAACGGTCAAGGTGGAAGCATGGGAGGTTATAACTCAAGTGAAAGGAGGAAAAAACTGGGGAAGATCTTGTATATTAAGGTTTCAGAGTCTCTTCTGGGGTATTCATTTTACCCAGTCCTTGCCTGAGCTCTGCAGAAAGAGTCCAGCCTGTAGTAAATAATTTCTCACTGCAAGCACAGGAATGGCCCTCAGTAAGAAATCATCAGTAAGCCTCTTTCCAGCTTGCCTCTCTTGCATCAGGGAATAAGGATAGAGAAAATGTTCCTCAGATTAATACAAACAAAGACACCCCTCTTCCCCTGGGGATATCTTCATTGCTTCTTTTTCACTAGACTTTGTGGACAAAGAGTGTGAAATTGAATTCAAGAGTCCACGCTGCCAAACAAGGGCAGGGAAGCTATGTTAGGGGGGTATTAAGAGATAAATCTTTCTTTTTTTTTTTTTTGTAAACGTGGAGTATTTCCCTTCAAACCATTCCTAATCCCTTGACTTTCTGTTCATGAATAGATTGAATTTTTCACTATGACATTGCCTAAAGACAATAAGCGATTTCACAACAAATGATTTATGTACTGGGATCTAGAGAGATTTTTGCTCATAAAAACACTCCAGCCATTTATCTTGATCTCCTGATATATCAGAGCCACGGCTGTATGTCTCTAAATTAGCTGCAGATTAAAGAATTCAAGCTGGCTGAAAAGTGTAAATGCAAGAGAAAAGCTCAAAGAAGTTGTTCAATCAATTTCCATGATTGGATTCTTATCAAGACAAAAATGTGAGCAGTTTCCATTGGCCATTTCAGGATAAACAAGCTGGGAGGTAAATAGACTCCAGGCATCTGTGAAGCTATATCATGTGTGCAAGAGAGTAGGTTTAAATAAAGCAAACAAGCTTGAGTTTCCGTCAGGGTAGGCGTCTGTGATGCTGAGCAAAGTTAGTTTGCAGAATGTTTTGGGGGCTTTTTTTTTTTTCTTTCCCTGACAATTGGTAGAAGATATAAAAAGGGAATGACTGCAGCAATTCAGAAGCATGAAACACAAAACAAGAAATCAGAAGAGAAACAAGAATGGGAGCGCTGCAAAGAAAAGAGCAAGCACTGTACAGCATGCTCCAACTCCCTGGGAAAAGAGAGAGGGGAAAAACATGGCTTATTGCTGCAGATCTTCAAACAAGCTTTCTGGGCATCCAGGGGCAAAAGCAAATGTGCAGCTCAGCTCAATTTGTCTTTTTAGCTCAACAATTTTGAGCCTTGTCTGTGTACAACTCTTTTTCACTCGTTTGCATTCAACACACAGCAAATGCACCTACGCTCATGAGTCCAGTGCTTAATTCTGTTTACACCCATGTGAACCCACATTAATGCCATTAGTCTGGTTTTCCTCTAGCAACAGAATATCAATGCGTGCCCCCACCCGCACCAGACTCTGCTGCTTTTATTAAGGTGTTGTCTAGACACAGGGCAAAGCAGGGAAGGCTCAGTACAGTAAGTGCACCTGAAGCACTCAGAGCCTTTCAGCTTTTTGAACTTTTTTACCCTATTAAACTCTGATATAAGCATCAGGAGAAATGTGGCCTCTGCTCTATTCAGATGCACAGAGCAGTGCTCTTTAAAGCTTGGCTTTGCAGAGGAGGGAGTGCAGCGACTAATTTGCCTTTGCTTTGGTGCATGAGGGCTGCAGTCTGATCTGGCTCAATCAAGTTCAGCTAATTTGGAAATGATGAGTAAGATGGAGCAAGCTGCAAGACAGTGTAAGCAGGTCCCAAAGTGGGAATTAAGGTACATAACTAATAGAGGCATGTAATCCATACCAATACGGTGTGAAGGTTGAAAGGGACTGACACCAGGTACAGGGGAAACGCAACTGGAAGAAGACTGTAAGACAAAAAAGGCTGCTTTTTATGCCACATTTCTCACCTGCTTCCTGCCTTTAGAGTCACTGGGGTGTTGCACATAATTTATAAATCCCTCCGAGAGATGAGTGAGCACCAGAGAGCCAGAGCTTCTCTGTGTGCATGTAGATGTGAGCGGGGAAGTACAGCAGTGCCCCCCGCAGGAGAGCTTTACATGGCATGGACCATGGGGTCATGGGATCAACCAGATGACACCACAATATCCAAACCTATCTCAATAGGGTTACATTCCTGGTGATATCTGTGGAATTGGACTTTTTGTCATTCAGCTCTACAGCTGAAGCCTGGTCTTGGATCTGAATTCCAGTCCAGTTCATCTGCAAGTGGTGGTGATGCACAGCAAAGGGACAACCAAGACATTTGTAAATGTTCAGCACTTTCTATACAGACAAATACACATTCCAGCTTACAGACATACTGTAGACATGGGCTATACCAGTCTTCAGAAGAAATTGCCTGCAGCAGGTATGTGACTTGCAAAGTTGTTTCTGCCCACTGTAGACTGGGAGTCAAACAACCATTCACCATGGTGACAGTGACTTGCAGGACCTTATTTCTGCAGTTACTCTGCATGCTGTCCCCTGTCCCTTCTCCTCTCCATCACCATCTTTGGACTTAGGGTGGTCATACAAATTATTTGCTTCATGCTAAGATCCAGTTGCACACCTAATGGGGTTTTATTCATGGCTGAATTTAATATTTATGCATGCTTAAAAACAGAAAGATGTGTCACAGGATTGGCAGCAATGTGTCTAAGGCAGAAGAGCTGCAGGCAGACACTTGCTGCTTAGGCTGAGCCCTTGTCTCCTCATACTTGACATTTCAGAGGGCAGCACTGGGAAGCTTGAGGTCTTCCTGGATCCCACTCCCTCTCCCTCCCGTGTTATGCACTCACCGAGCTTCCGCAGGGGGTTCAGTGCTCGGCCGTCATCGCGCACACACACATCAGCCAGACTGACAGGCTGCACAGAGAAGGTTTAGAGCTGTCACATCACATCACCACGGGGCTCCTGCACAGGACACCCAGCTCCACCCCACCGTCAGCAGTGCCAGCAGCCCTGCCACCAGCCTGCTCCAGCCTCACACTTGGTAGGAAACAAGAGCACCCTGACCTCAGCACAGGAGGCTTTATCTTCCATAAATTTTACGTTCTACTGAATGGCTTAATGATGCTTTTCATGACTCCAGACAGAAAGTAGAAATTTCTTTAAAGCAGCAGAAATGACCTGGGGATTAAAGCAAGGGTGTTTTCTTTTTTCTTTTACAGTACTTGGGGATGAGGGATGGACATTTCTCAGAGAGAAATGAGCTAGGAGAGAATTACTTATTGCAGTCAATTTAAAGCCAGAATCACTGTGGGAAAGGTGAGACTTGAGACTCAGGCAGTAGAGACAGCCCAGCTTCTAGATTGGGGGTTATGAGTTCCTCCCAGCACTGGCATAGCATAGGTTAACCCCTTTACATCAGCTGAGAGAAGTTGCCCTCCTTGTCCTCCTCACCCTCATTGCAAGCTGGGCTGCAGCAGAAGGAAAGCAGCTGGAGAGGTGGGGCAGGGATGTGCTTCAAGTGGCAGAGGTTTGCATGTAGCCTTGCAAGAAGGGGTGGGATTTGCTCCAGGGACCGACTGTTTATAACTTCAGCCTCGTCTTTCTGCTTTATGTGCAGCTTTAAGGAGATGAGATAGCCTTCACTTGCTTCTATGTTAAACCTTAGCTAAGAGCTGGTTAGATGCCTCCCAGCTGGAGAACTTTTCCCTGGTCTTGCAATAATGAGAAGAGCTGGGGGACTTGGGCTGATCAGGGTTTTTATTCACATGCCAGGACTGAACATGCTGTTGCCACACTGGCTGAGTCAAACTGGGCTTGGCCTGGGTGATGGCAGCAGCATGCTGTGGACCCAGGCATAAAGTCTCAGTTGTGGTACTGTTCATTTGCCTGTTAATCTGAGTCCAGGGAGTTGCTGCCTAGTAGGTAGAAGCTAAGAGTTGCAAAACCTGTTGCTCTCTGCCTGAGTGAAAAGATACAAATATGTAAAGGGTGAGGGTCAGGACGATGGAGCCAAGCTTTTTACAGTGACATCCAATGACAGGACAAGGGGCAATGGATGCAAACTGGAGCACAGGAGGTTCCATGTGAATCTCAGGAAGAACTTCTTTCCTGTGAGAGTGCCAGAGCACTGGACCAGGCTGCCCAGAGAGGCTGTGGACTCTCCTTCCCTGGAGACATTCAACCCCCGCCTGGATGCGTTCCTGTGTGATGGACTCGAGGTGACCCTGCTCTGGCAGGGGGGTTGGACTGGATGATCCTTCGAGGTCCCTTCCAACCCCTAGAATTCTGTGATTCTGTGAATTAAGAGATTTCTGGACAAACTAGAAGGTGGAAAGGAACATCCACGTCCAGCAGAAGGATTTTCTACACATTTGATGTTTCAAGTATCATCAAACTATCAGCACCACGGAAGGAACAGGAGTAACAAAGAAGAGTTTATTTAAGCATCAGCAAAATACACAGTGCTGAGGTTCTGGAAATGTTTCCCTTAAGTTCCTTCTCCTGTAATCTGCAAAACATTATTGCAGTTGTCACATTTATTTAATAAAACACCAGGTTTTGTTTACACTTTAAAATATTCAGCTTTTTAAAAAAAAAAATAAATAAAGGTTTTCTGCCCCAGGAGTCTGACTAGCACAAATGGAAATTGTATGAACCTTGCCCATTAACAAGTCAGTTTACTGCAAACACAAGCAGCACATTACAGGAGCTCCAGGTAATTCTATGCTCAGGCTATATTGAGGGGGAGGAAGACGGATTATTTGCAGGACTGGGGTTTAGCTCAGAGAAGACTGAACTCAGGTGAAACTGAGCTGGGCTGATGAATAAGCAGCAGAACAACAAACTACACTCAGAGGCTGTGCTATACATTGCATTATGGTGACTTGATTTAGCAGGAGAGTTTAGGGTTTTTCAGAGAAAAGCCCAGAGTCTAGGCCAGAAGGAAATAATAAAATAAACCAAGGGAAAACATAGTTATTTTTTTTTTTCTTTTTCCTTTGTGCCAGAAAATATAATCCAAGCCAACACCATAACAGGATCTGGCTGGAAAGTGTCCAGCAGTGCTCCAAGGAGCATCCCACAGATACTGCAGTGCCTCCACTGCCATCCTGACCCTCCGTTAGGATATAAATGGTGGGACAGTTCTGGGTCTGTGCCAGGACCAGGCAGGATGACTGTGGTAGACCTTGGGGCTGAAAGGGGGTCTCCCATATCCCATTCAGCCTCCCTTATTCTCTGAGCTTATATAACACCATAAGCAGCTCAGGGGAAATCCTACCATTGTGTTTAACACAAGTTTTTGGCTTGCATCCTGCTCAAGCCCTGCTAGTGCATTTTGCTGCCAGAAGAGGGATCAGCACTGCACCCCCCAGGCAGTTCAGCCGCTTGGCAGAGGGGTGCAATCTGCTTGTTTCAGAGCCCTAAGTCTACCCCTGCCCCCTCAGCAGGTCTGGATGCTTCCCCCAGCCCAGAGGGCTGCAAAAAGCAATGGTGCCTGGAAGCACCCTGAGCAAGGGCTTCCCATCCACACCTGCCAGTGAGCTCAGGGAAAGGCACCTTGGCAAGGAGGTCCTGTGTCTGGCACCAACATCATGCTGCAGCCCCTGTGGGTGACATGGCTGTGCAGAGGTGAATGGAGTCATCTCCCCTCACCTTTCCAGACCCTGCCATGATGAATATGCATCCAGCTGATCTGGGGCTTCACTGAGCAGCCATGCCAGGGGGAGCAGGAATGGACTTCAAGGCACCTTCAGGCTGGATGCATCTCCTCGCCCCAGGAATTCATTTCTGGAATAAGCAGAGGCCTCTTTTGAGGCCTGTGTTTCACTAAGTGAATATATAATGATTCAGTCTATACATTTATACATCATCCCCTGCAAACAGGGACCTATTTAGGACAAGATCAGACCATGCTTCTCCCGGCAGGGGTTGCATTAGCAATTCATTTCATAGCATAAAAGAAGTGTACAGAGACAATCATCCATAGCCTGAATAAAACACTGGAGAAGTCAGGGACCAAGGGAGGAAAAGGATGATTCCTTTGAAAGGAAAATATTAAAAAAAAAAA